>CAIGQW010000302.1:13373376-13384931 GCA_903798125.1 Danio choprae | reverse complement strand
CACACACACACACACACACACACACACACACACACACACACACACACACGTACAGAGAAGAATATTTATGTCGTGTTTCTTTTGTCTTCTTTGTTTGTATGTCCCTTTGTGCATTTCCTCCAAAGCTGAAGTGTGTCTTTTTTAAGCTGAACCTGGTTTTCTAAAAATGATTGGCTCCTGTATCACATTGTCTCACTGTGACTGTGAGGGACGCTTTTATTTGGTCCTAACTTCTGAGGACTCAAAACAGTGAGAGAACTACCAGGATTGCTACAAAATAATTTTAAATAAAAATGTCATAATTAACCTTGACAAGAGCCTGCAGCGCTCCTTTAGCACCTGTCACCCAAAGTCTTTCTTTTGGCTCAGAATTTCTTATCATTGGATCTGTGCAGAATTTCCTCTCTGTATGTTTTTATTTGACAGGTAAAAAAAGAGTCTGGACAGTCAATAAACAAACATTTGATGACCTGAACCAATCTTGGTTTTTGTGTTTACTTTGAGCTAATTTGCATACATACACATTTAAACATGTGCATTAAATGTATTTAATAAGATGACAATGGGGGCAGCACTGTGGCGCAATGGGTAGCACAATCGCCTCACAGCTAGAAGGTCGCTGGTTTGAGCCCCGGCTGGGTTTGTTGGCATGTCTGTGTGGAGTTTGCATGCATGTTCGTGTGGGTTTCCTCTAGGTGCTCCGGTTTCCCCCACAAGTCCAAAAACATGTGGTATAGGTGAATTGGGTAAGCTAAATCGTCCATAGTGTATGAGTGTGTATGAATGTTTTCCAGTGATGGGTTGCAGCTGGAAGGGCATCTGCTGCATAAAACATATGCTGGATAAGTTGGCGGTTCATTCCACTGTGGCGACCCCTGATTAATAAAGGGACTAAGCCAAAAAAAGAAAATGAATGAATGAATGGAGATGACTATAAAATGTTTTTTAATGCACACTTCAAATGTTTTAAAGGGCCTGTTACAGTGAAATATATTTGTATTTGATACACATGCACATATTGCTGTGTAAACTTTTGTCTGTGATCAAACAGACTTTTTGACTTTTAAAAAAAAGTTCACAGTAAAATGTCTTGATTATGAATTCACCCCAGGCCATCCAAAATGTTTTTGACATTTTCGTTCAGAAAAGACACGATTTTTTTTTTTTGTCAACTGGGATTGTGGAGTAGTTTGAAACGGCCTAATATGTATTTTAGACGGTCAAATATCGTCTTTGTTGACCTCTTGATTCGCAGGAATCAGGAAATGTTATTTTGGGGTAAACTATTCATTAAATACTGAGCGGCAGGCTCTAGGACCCAGTCGTAGGCAGAAGTTTTCAGGCTCTGGAGTCTTGAGGCGCACCTGCTGCATTCGCGAGCTCAGAGATTTCAGCTTCTCACGAACAGCAGCACAGGTACGTTCAGCCTCATCCATACAACACAAACATATTAAATAGCAAAACAGTCATTCGTTTTATTTCCTGAAATAAATGATTTTTTGTTATACAGCCTATGTATCTGCATTTCTTCGACTTCCAGCTGCAACTGGTGGAGTTTTTCTGTTGGTTAAACTGTGTGGTGAACCTTTTGCATTTTGCTAATATTCAGATGTATTTTACAGAGATTTGTTTCCTTGAGACTTTTTTATTACAAAAATTCATTTATAAAGGAGATTTTAGTCCCTAATACGCAGTTAAAGAATTATTTATGTAAAGATTTCATTTACTATATGCATGAACCTTAGTTATTGTTTACAACTACCACGACACGGTTGACAATTTATACAATTTTCTCAAATTGTATTCTGTTACTTTTTAAGGAAACCTTATGAAAATACCAAGTTTTACTACAAATGCAACACCACAGACTAAAAGCTTTTTTTTGTATCTACAAATTAATCACGACTTTGCTACATTAACTGCAGTTTAACGATGGTTTAGTTTTATATTAAGATTTTTGTTATACAAATGGTAATCAATCTGCAAAAAACATGGTTATTACACGTTTAATACATTAAAACCATGATTAATTTCCATGATGGAAAAACAGTATCTGTGAAAAGAATGCTTATTAGGTGAAGACATCAAGGTTAAATTAATCAGAAATGTGAAAAACCTAAAGTAAATTTAAGTAGCGATTGAATGAAGTTAAAATATTACCATTGTGTGCGTCATTTCCATTCAGGCCTTAATCCTTAGCAATACACAGGAGTGTGATCCACAAAACACATGATGGAAATGACATTATGTTGCAAATGTTGTGAATTAAGAGTTCTGTCTGCTCTAGGAAATTGATACAGACAAACTGTTTTTATGTGACTGTTTTGTGCAGATCCTCAACATGACGGAGTGTATTAAAAACTGCTGCAGGACATTTGCGTCCAAGAAAAATGAACCAGAGATTCAGAGTGAGTTTAGTTTTCACATTCACCTCATCATGATTCTTGTTTTATTAATTCACATAGTGTATATACATATAATTACACATACTGTATGAATACATTTGTGAATGGATGCATTTGTATGTTCTGTAGTGATAAAGATTCGAGCTCCTGTTAAATCAGCTGCTGAGTATAATGTGACGAGGAGTGTTGGAGTTTCAGAGGATTATCTGCTTTCTAAACTGCCTCCGGACGGCCGAGAGGTTCCTTTCATCATCCCAACCTTCAAACCTTCATACATCCAGCCGAGAGGAGCACAATACTCCGGCCACAACATTGGACAGCAGAGTAAGCTGAATTAATCTGATGAGATTAAAGGGATAGTTCAATCAAAAAAGAAAATGTCCTCACCGTTTACTCACACTTGAGTGGTTCTAAAGTTCTATGAATTACTTTCTTCTGTTGAACACAAAACAGTATATTCTGAAGATTATTTGGGGGAAAAAAACATTGACATCCATAGTAAGATCATAAAATAGTCAATGGCTGTTTCTTCCAACATTAACAGTATTTTTTCCTTTGTGTTCAACAGAAGAAAGAAACTCAGACAGGTTCAGAACAAGTGGAAGATGAGTAAATGACTACAGATTTTTCATTTTTGTGTGAACTATCATTTTAATAAATAAATAGGTATATAATTTATTCGATTTTATAAGCAAGTATGTTATAAGTAACTGACGATGAGTTGTTAACTTTTTTTTAAAGAAAGCACATTGGTTATATGTTGGTAATGTGTTATTTTCTTATAATTGTGCTCAGATGACTTCTAAACATTTGTCAGGTTATTAAAATGCTTTTTGCAGGTTCCTTAAACACATTTGGTGTAGTGTTGTGAAACTGTAATGCTTTCAAGAACTGCCTGGAGATACTTCAAAACGGCATGCTTTATAATGTTCATCAGCCACTCAGAATCAAACATTCAAAAATATAAATGTACAGTTAAAGTCAAAATAATTCCTCTCTGGAATTAATAACCCTCCTCTGAATTTTTTTTCTTATTCAAATATTTACAAAATGACATTTAACAGAGCAAGGCATTTTTCCTATAGTATTTCCTACAGTATTTCCTATAATATTTTTTCTTCTGGAGACAGTATTATTTGTTTTATTTCAGCTAGAATATTGACACCCTCTGTCAATGCGTTGATGAAATTAACAGTTGGATGTGCCAAAACTTTCTTCAGTTAAAGAGAAAACTGAAGTCATTGCATTTGGGAACAGAGATGAGATTCTCAAGGTGAATGCGTACCTTGGCTCTAAGGGTCAAACAACAAAAATAAGGTCAAGAATCTTGGTGTGATTCTGGTGTCAGATCTGAATTTCAGTAGTCATGTCAGAGCAGTAACTCAATCAGCATACTATCATCTCAAAAACATTGCAAGAATTAGATTCTTTGTTTCCAGTGAGGACTTAGAGAAACTTGTTCATGCTTTTATCAGCAGCAGGGTGGATTACTGTAAGGGCCTCCTTACTGACCTTCCCCAAAAGACAGTCAGACAGTTGCAGCTCATTCAGAACGCTGCGGCCAGGACTCTGACTAGAATCAGAAAATCAGGGCACATCACACCTGTCCTCTAGGATCAAGTAAATTTGAAATTTCAAGTGTTTATTGAAAGCAGGGTGAATCGGCCTTCAGTAACTGTGCTCCCCTCTGCTTGTATAAGCTTCCAGAAATGATCAGATGTGCTCCAACATTAGGTACATTTAAATCAAGACTTAAAACACATTTGTTTAGCTGTGCCTTTACTGAATGAGCACTGTGCTACGTCCGACAGATCACACTATTATGTCTTTTTTGTTTTTATCTGTTTTAATCATTTTTAATTTCTTCTTTCTTTTATTCTTGTTCATGTAAAGCACTTTGAATTACCATTGTGTATGAAATGTGCTATATAAATAAACTTGCCTGGCCTTGCCTAGAATAAAAGCAGTTTTTAATATTTTAAAAAACATTTTAAGGTCAATATTTTTAGCTCCCTTAACCAATTTCTTTTTCGGATTGTCTACGGAACAAACTATCATTATACAATGACTTGCCTAATTACCCTAACTTGCCTAATTAATAAATCTTCTTTATAATTCAGGAGGGCTAATAATTCTGACTTTAACTGTATATATTTAACCTGTTGCCACAATTGTGTCTACAAATCTCTTCTGAATGACTTTAGGTGCCACAAGGTCCACTTACGCAGAAAGGAAGGCAGAGCTGGCAGGAGTCAGTCAAATGATGTACGAGCCTGATGTGAACTTAAACAGCAGTCATATGATCAGCTATGTGTCGCCAGGTTCACTGAGACGCCCCACTCTGAAAAACAGAGCCAACTACAGCCCTGGCACAGGTGAGAGACCTGTAGATCTGCCCAAAACATCTATTTATGATGTTTACTGTCCAATGTCACTTCCTCATAGCATCTTTCAGCACGTTACTTCTCAACAAGTACTGCAACCTCAAATATTTACATTCCAACTCACCTGTGTTTGATTCTGCTGTTTTATTCCCACTCCTTAATCCCCTTATTGTTCTCGGCAGATTTGCAGTGATGGTGTCCCAATTCGTATTGTTAGACCTTTTCAAAAGGTTCAACTTGAATCACTTGATAATGAAATTAGCTCAGAAGGACAAGTGTCTTTGGACTCTTTCTGAGAGTAAAGTAAGGAAAATTGTTTTTGTTTTTTTTCAGGTTTGGAACACAGCGACACACAGAGACTCAGTCTGTCCATGTTCGATTTGTCAAATCCTCAGGGCCGTGTTGAGGTAACTTCACACACAAACATGCAGACACACACACCTTACTTAACAACACATCCCATAAATGTGAATTGGAATTAAATTTACAACATTCACGTGCAGCTGTGACCACATACACCAGTTCACACACAAGCTATTACTGATGCATGTGAAGAAATGTCTCTTATGCTTGTGGTGGCAATGCTGAATTCTTGGCAGCATTACTGCAGTTTTTAGCACCACACAATCCTTCAGAAATCATTCTGATATGGTGATGTGGTGCTCAAGAAACATGATTTGATTATTAATGTTGAATAAGGCTCTGCTTAATTTATTTTAGTATTTGTTGATGTAGTGAGATTATTATTATTATTTATTTTTTAATCCTTTTTTTACATTTTAAATTTAGTTAATATTTTAGAATTTTGTGTGTTTTTGTCTTTTTAAAATATGTCTTGTTTTAGCAAATTTAATACATCAAATTAAACTAAATAAAAATGAGAAATATTTATTTGGAAACTAGTTGAAATAAAATGTTATGATACATTTTATTTAGTTTTTTTTATGTTCAAGTAGGAAATATGGTTTTGGTTTTAGTTACCTTTAGCCCTGATTTGATGAATAGAAGGGTCTATGTTTTTTTCGGTTCATTTCTATATATTAATTGTATTAATTTGTATAAAATTCAAATTAAAACAAAAGTATGTGTTATAAAAGAATAAAATAATTGTTATTGAATAAACATTATTATGATTATGCTTAATTTTTATTGTCTATACAAACACTGTTTTTGTTTTTTTTGATACTGAAACAATATGTGATTTTTTTTTTTGTATTCAATTATACACATTTTACTTGGTAAGTAAATCATGATGCTGTTTCTATCCATTGGTGGCATGAAAAAAAGCAGTTCACCATTGGGAACCACATTTTGAATTGCATATCAGTTTCTATTGTAGTTCCGATTGAATAAAGAGTCAGTTTGTGGTCTCATGCATCAACACGAACATATTAAGTCGGGTGTCTATGCATTAACACTTTGCAGCTTAATAATTAGCGGCGTTGTTGTTTCAGTAACATTAATTCCTCCGTGTTTCCTCTCAGCGTTATGATTCTGTATCCAGCATCCAGAGCAGCACATCCTCCGTTCAGGATTCCTTTGGGAGCAGCCGTAGTCTAGGTAACTATTCATGATGGAACACCACATTCCAAATAAGCCCTCAGCGTTCCCTTCCAATAGAACTGTTCCACTCCGCTGTCACCTGGAATTTCCACTAAAGTTTAATTTGTTTGCTTTTGCTTTTGTTTTCTGCGGGGGTCTTTTAGGAACCTTTATTTCCCAACTGTCTTACTCTCTCTGTCCCTCAGCCAGTGCACACATAAACATAGACTCTCAAACAAACTCGCTCACACACCCACCCAACATGGGCTCAGATCACTGCAGATTGTGAAATCGTAAAGGGCAGACACAGTAATTACTTCCAAATGTTTTCCCTGAGGTTCAGTACACAAGTTCTCAGATAACTCTCAGAATGTACAGTGAAACTTTATATACAAAACAAATAATAAACAGAATATGCATTTTAGTATACCGAATACTACTATTATGTTATTTTTTAGGGTACGCTCTCTGAAATAAAGGTACAAATGGTGTTACTTTTGCAAATAAAGGGTCCATATTGGTACGTTAAAGGGACAAATTAGTCATATTTACACAATAGTGATTAATATTAATATATATTAGTACCTAAAAGTATACTTTTTGAAAAGGTACCACCCCAGTGACAACATTTGTACCTTTATTTCTGAGAGTGTAGGGTTCAAACATTCAGAATGCCAGTAATGTGCTTGAAATGTTACTATTATTTGATTTTTTCCGACATCCTTTTCTTATTTTTATAATTTTGTGAGGGATAGATAAGTGAAGCACTTTAACTTTTTTGTATTCATATGTATGTGCATAGAATCCATCACGCTGTCTGGTGATGAGCGGGATCGTGAGCCGGCGAAAGTGTGTGTTCACCTGAAGTATGAGGCGGCGGTGGAGCAGGTGTGGATTACCTTAGTGAAGGTATGATTTTATCCGGGTTTTGCTGGTTTACAACAGGCCATTGTGTGTCCCAGTTGAATGGAGCCTCTGTGTGGCTGAGAGAGACCTTTAACAAATGACCACATTTCTGACCAGCTATGTTTAATCTCTCTTTTTTGTATAATTGAAAAATAACTCTCCATGTGTGTGTGTGTCATTTGATATCATAAGTGTGCGGTGCAGCGTTATTTTAGTATCACTGAGGTTTTATTAATAGTTTGAATTCATTTTTTCTGTTTTCATATTAATTTTAGTTTATTCATTTTAAATTTGGTCACACTAAAATACGTTTCCATTAGTTAATGCTAGTTAATGTTACAGGCAAAAACTTAAAACTACTAAGCCAGTATTAAGGCTAGTTAATGTACTAACATGAACTAAGAATGAACAATACTTGGAAAGCATTTATCAGTCATAGTCCAACATTTACTAATGCTTTATTTATTCATTCATTCATATTCTTTTCGGCTTAGTACCTTTATAAATCAGGGGTCGCCACAGCGGAATGAACCGCCAACTTATCCAGCATATGTTTTACGCAGCAGATGCCCTTCCAGCTACAACCCATCACTGGGAAACATCCATACACACTCATTCACACACATACACATACACTACGGACAATTTAGCTTACCCAATGTCTTTGGACTTGTGGGGGAAACCGGAGCACCTAGAGGAAACCCACACGAACACGGGGAGAACATGCAAACTCCACACAGAAATGCCCACTGACTGAGCCGAGGCTCGAACCAGCGACCTTCTTGCTGTGAGGCGATTGTGCTACCCACTGCGCCACCGTGTCGCCTAATGCTTTATTAAAAGCTAAAGTTGTGTTTGTTGATATTAGTTAATGCACTGTCAGATAACAGGAAGTAATAATGAATAACTTTAAAAGTAATAGCAAAGATGAACAAATACTGTAATGCATGTTTTGTTCATGGCTTTTCATGTTAATAAATTAACCAGCATTAACTAATGGAACCTTATTGTAAAGTGTTAACTTAGACTTAAAAAAGAGAGATAAATTAGCACAATAAGGAAAAAGCTAAAATAATATATAAATACTGTATATACACACTAAAATATCATATCATGGTACAAATGATATATATCAGGTTTTATATGTTAATTTTCCTTTAGATTTTGCTAATGACTTTATTTAGTTTTATCTATTTTCTGTTAGTTATGTTTGGATGTGATTAAATGGAGTCCCGTCATAGATGGTTAATTGTATACAGAATAAAAGCTGCGTTACACAACTTGTTAATAATTACAGTATTTTTAAAGAGTGTGGACATAACAGAGTAGACCAGAACCTGAGCGATTCATCATAAACCTACAGACGTCACTCCGGCTGTAATATTCTTCTGCAAGAAGCATGCTGTTTTTTATTATGCCGCTGACTGCTAGAGTACTAAAAGTATACTGTAGCTTTAATTCATGGTTTTATCATATTTCATGATATTTGTTTTGTTTTATTTCTGTCGATTATTTTCTAATATAAATATTTCAGAGCTTTACTTTTCATAAAATTCCCCTTGTTGACATACAGTGGCTTTAGTGGTTGTAAAAGCTCATAAACAGTAGGCTTACATGTTGCTATCAGCCTTTCTCATTTTTCCTCTGGTTTTGTCACTTCCTTTCTCTTAGTGCACAGACTTGAGTGTGTATAATGAAAGAGTGGAGCAGCAAAAGATTGGGGTTAAAGGCGTCATCACCGTGAACAAGCCGGTGCGATTCAAGAGTACATTCAAGGAAGCATCAGATGTGAGTGAGATCCACAGCTTATAAAGCTACAATGTACAAAATTCATTTCAGGCTTTGGCTTGTTTGTTAACAAGGTGTTAAATAAGTAGTACATAAAAAAAAAATCATTGATATGTTAAATAAATCGGTTCAAATATTTCATTTAGTAGTACACTAAGTATGTTAGCTGAAACTGTGGTACTTGGTAAATTCATAAAGTGCATTCTGAGAGTCAAAAAACATGTGCATGCATATAAACATGCTGAAAGCTGAACATTATTTAGGTTAGAACAAAATCACCTTTAATCCACAGCCTTGACAAACAGAGATTTGATTAAATTCAGAAATAAACTGTAAACAAATTTAAAACGATTCTTTGACTTAATTTAATTTATAAAGGATGCTATCTCTATATGTCTTGTTTGAAAAGAAGGCTCTTTCTGGTTTGTTGCTTGTTTATTGGATCGAAACTAATTTAAAAGGTACATACATTAAATATATGAAGTCACCAATTAGCTATTTTTTATTTATTAAAAAAACCCAAATGCAATTATGAAAATTATTATTTACAGATTTTTTTAAAATAAATGTTTATATATAGACCACAAGACAAGATATTGGAAAATATTCGAAAGTTTACATGAGTATAAGACCAAAGTCTACATATGCTTCATTCTTAATTCTTATACCACTTTTTAATAATCTGTATTGTCACCTGGATGATCAAAAGCAGCAAAAGCTTACTGATGCATTATGAGACATAGTGCATTGAAAATAAGGGTACGTAAAGCTTTTGAACAGAATCATTGTTGATAATTGCCTTTATTTTGTTTTTTAGTTTTTTAAATAGTGCTACTCTTCAGACGCTACATGAAATGTTATTTCATTGCAGAATACAAAAATAAGAACATTTTACCAAACGTTTACACCCCCTATATTTTAATAAATGCTTTGTGTTACCTTCTGGAGCATTAATAAATGTTTTATCTTTGTAATATTTGCATGAGTCTTTCAAATGTCACCAGTGTAAAAAGATGAATCTGAAATATTGCTGGCCAGTTAATGAAATCGTAAAACACGATTGAGCAAAGCTGCGATTGTCATGCACACCTTGTGAGGGTAGTGCGGTTGAGTGATCAGTACTAAACTCTGAAAGCCAGAGGAAATCCCCAACGTTGAATTATATACAGAAGACTTACCTGCTTTCATTGATTCATTGTGACTAATAAGCACACGACTACAGAAGCAGGACACTGAAACACTCGACTGAAGTTATTATGTTATAATCATTATTAAGTTATTACTAAATATTATTTCATTTGGTAATTTGCTGAGATTCATATGCAGCATTTACTACACAGAGCCATAGTTCATTGAGAAGCAATGCAAACAGCTGATACACCATTATCACAGAACCATATATCAATGCCATTATAATCCGATCATTCCATTTTGAATGCAAGCTTGTCAGTGAAGATGCCAAAGAATGTGTGGAGGACATTTTTGAGGATTTTTCTGGAAAACAGTGGACATAACAGAAGTGCTCAGGACAGACATAGAGTAGGACTTAGCATAAAAACAATCATAAAGCAGTTACAGATCGTCCAGGTAATGATATATTCAGAAGCAACTGTATTTGAACTGCATAAACGTCTTGTGTATGTAAAGTAGGTTGTGTGAAAAAGCTCATTCAGGGCACTACTAAATAAAAAACAACATACGATTTATTTAAAATTTCACATATATATATT
Organism: Danio choprae; assembly: GCA_903798125.1. NCBI lineage: Eukaryota > Metazoa > Chordata > Actinopteri > Cypriniformes > Danionidae > Danio > Danio choprae. The sequence goes on along the minus strand of CAIGQW010000302.1, from coordinate 13,374,176 downwards.
TCAGTATCTCCACGTGTCAGTATTTTAGTGCATTTGATTAGACATTTCTATGATGTCTCTGTCTGGGTTTCAGGACACCGTCTTCATGGAGACATTTGTGTTCACACTGAACTTGGAGCAGATCCGCAGGTCTGCACTGGTGCTGCGGCTGCAGGCTCACACACCACGCAAGCGCACACTGGGGGAGTGTGTGCTGTCTCTGCGAAGCCTAGGACCGCAGGAAACAAAGCACTGGCTGGAGTTCAAACATCACTCTAAAACACATGTGAGTGGATCTCTCTGTGACCACATATCCCAACCCAAATTTAGCTTCGTTTTGACTGTAGGATTCGTTAAAAAGAACCACCACCTGCAGTTATCCAGTCTGTATTCTCACACACCACAATTAATAATCACATCACAAATGAAACAGTTGCTCTAGTTCTGCTCCAGTCTGTTCTGTGTTATTTAGGTCACTGGTTTTGAGAAAGCCAGCCAGACAGACAGACAGACAGACAGATGGAGAGAGAAAGGGGAAGAAATCAATACACTGAGAGAAAAAAGTGCTTTCAGTAAATGTTCCAAACAAATTTACTTAACTCTTAAAATGCTGATCTCTCCAAAGCTTCCTGACAAATATTTATTACTAGTAAAAGACTATATCTACAGTATAATGTTCTTTTAAATCTACCATGACTCAGACAATATTGAAGAGAAATTATCATGTCTACAATAATATTAAGCACACCAATTTTTCTAACATATTGCTAAAAATGTATTGACTGCTGAAAATTCTGCTTTAAATTACTATAATAAATTCC
>CAIGQW010000302.1:13346461-13368531 GCA_903798125.1 Danio choprae | reverse complement strand
ACACACACACACACACACACACACACACACACACACAAACAGCTGTGGCCATGTGGAGTTTGTGTGCTTTTGTGTGTTCCAATTAAAAGTGGATCAGCAGTTCCAGGACTTCAGCTCTGTGTCCAGGATCTGAAATCCCCACAAACTTCTTTCCATTGAGAATTTAATTAAACCCATTTACAATCACATATCATTTTTTTAATTATCACTAATTAATATGTAGTTTGATGCAAGATCAACTGAAGGATTTAAACATTAAAATCTCAAAAGTGTAATGTCTTGAATTTCCCCCCATACATTAGAATGTGTCCTTTTTTCCCAGGGTCCCCATGTGTCATGAAATTTCTAGAATATCATGGAATGTTTGAAAGTCTGTTCGAAACAAAAAATAAAATAATAATTAAAAATTATTAAAATAATAATTCATATTAAAATAATAATTCATATAATAATAATAATAATAATAATAATAATAATAATAATAATAATAATAATAATAATTAATCCATTGTTTTTTTGCCTATTGTAAAAATAGTTAAATTTTCCATTGTTGTTCTCATAGATTTTAAAGTTCTACACAAAATGAATTTAAGCTAAAACTATTTTAATTTTATTTTAACATACTATTTTAATATTGTATTATTAATATAAGTACAACAGTGGGCTGTTTTGCGTTCATTAGATGTCATGGAAGGGCCTCACGGTGGCGCAGTGGGTAGCAAATTCGCCTCACAACAAGAAGGTTGCTGGTTCGAGCCTTGGCTGGGTCAGTTGGCATTTCTGTGTGGAGTTTGCATGTTCTCCCCGTGTTGGCGTGGTTTTCCTCCAGGTGCTCCGGTTTCCCCCACAAGTCCAAAGACAGGCGGTACAGGTGAATTGGGTAAGCTAAGTTGTCCGTAGTGTATGTGTGTGAATGAGAGTGTGTGGATGTTTCCCAGAGATGGGTTGCAGCTGGAAGGGCATCCGCTGCATAAAACATATGCTGCATAAGTTGACAGTTCATTCCGCTGTGGCGACCCCAGATTAATAAAGGGACTAAGCCGAAAAGAAAATGAATGAATGAATAGATGTCATGGAAATTAACCATTTTATTTAGTGAAAGGCATGGAATTTGATATTTGGCTTATCGTTATAACCCTGTTTTGAGAGAAATAATGATTTTTGCCATTATTAAAAGAAAAAACCTATTGACATGTCATTCAGTGTAATAGAAGTTTATATTAATCATATCACGGATATTGCTGTAATTAATGGAGACCCATAATGGCGATTAATTGTCATTTTAAATCTTTACATTTTGCCACTCTCCTTCAAGTAACAAGGTTTTACAAGCTGGTCAGCAAGCTGGTTTTAATCACTCAATATATAATAAAATCGACTGTGATCATCTATTGTTTTATGTATTTTAATTAGAACATATCAGAATAAATATGTTGTTTAAGGATTTACATACATATGTCTGTTTCACTGAATGACAATAGGTTTTTTTCATCAATATTTTGGCATTTCTACAGAAGTTATTTAAAACAAAACTCTTTCCTTGTATTTAATATACTTTCTTTACATGTTAAATCTTTTTGTATGTTTAATTTGAACTGGAAACCAAAATTGTGCTTCTCCCTATAGGCAACATTCTCTACTTTGTGAATAGCAGGCCTAATATCTACATTTTTTGATTATTTATTATTGTAAAAATCAGAACGCTTTATATGGAATGCTTTCCCAGTGATGGGTTGCGGCTGGAAGGGCATCCGCTGTGTAAAACATATGCTGGATAAATTGGCGGTTCATTCCGCTGTGGCGACCCCAGATTAATAAAGGGACTAAGCCGAAAAAGAAAATGAATGAATGAATATATGGAAAGCTCAGATTGCTTCATAAGGTTATGATATACAATATACAGTTTTTACAGGATAAAAATTGTTGTCTTTGGAATGTCCTCTTAAAACATGGGAAAAACACGCTGTCAGGTAGCCTAACTACTTTCTGTAAGCATTTTCAGAGGTCAGTCACAGTGTTACTTGGTTATTATTTCCTTTTTACTTAACTTGGTGGCTTGTGAGTGTTCTACCACAAACAACAGAAAAACTACATCGATCGGTTAGTCCAAAAATACTCATTTACTGTGCTCGTACACCATCTAGTGACAGGAGAAGTGGATGACCAGTGAAGATGATGATGTTTGAGGTTTGGCCGAGTTCCCGCCACAGTGCACCAGTTCTACACAGTTCATGTAGGAACATGGCCGCTAATTTTTAGTTATATGATCCACACACATTATTGTGTAAGAATGTCTCAGTCGTCACCTACTTAAGGGAAATTCCTACTTTAGCTATGTCGAAAAGTTTGTTTATTTTTGTAAATGAAGTTTGGGTTTAGTCACTTTAGGCTAATTTGTGGTTTTAGTTACACCACTGCTACTGGTTCATAGGCCTACCTAAAGTAACTTAAATAAACAATTTTCACACACACAAAAACTATTTGAGGAATTATTCAAAATGAACACCCTGTGTGTAGAAACACGTATACAGAATTATTTATAATCCAGACTGATTAGGTTGTACCAATACAACATTGTGTCTGAATTATTAAAAATATTGTTTTAAAGTTATTTCCATCCTAGAGTTACACTGCCATAGCAACAAACATCCGGTCACTGATTTGATCAATCATACCTGAACTGGATAAGTGACTCACTCAGTCTGTCGACGTCTCGGTGAGTCATTTTACGTTAGGCTTCCCTACAAATACACTGGGCAGATGATTTTCAAATTGCCTATTATTGTAAAATCGATCATATAAGACAATAGTTTTAAAAAAAAACCTTTATATTAAATTATTTACTCATAACGTAGCTTATTGGATGTATTGGCCCAAGCGCAGCTGTCTTGCTTTCGATCGCACTAAACCTGGAGGCGTGGTGACGCACAGCGTGAGGAATTCCACGGCAGGTATAAAACACCTGAAGTGCTTTACCTGCTTCACACTACACTACACTACAGCCAGGATTTAACATGGGCACTGAGTCGGAAAACAGCGGCGTCATTAAAGAGGGCTTTTTGGTCAAAAGGGTAAGAACTCCTGACGTTTCATTCCATATTCATGCCATATCCATTACTTGACTGTTCATGAACAAGTATGTTGGTTTTTAGGGTCACGTTGTTCAAAACTGGAAAGTTCGTTGGTTTGCACTTAAATCGGACAGACTTCTTTATTACAAATATGAGGGCGGCAAACGGGATTCTTGCCATCGAGGGACCATTTTATTGAGGAACTGCAAAATCACATGTCCTTACCTGGAGTACGAAAACAGACCGGTGAGAAATTACTTGTTATTTTTTTCTAGTATTTTTTTCTAGTATTTATCTAAGTTTAAACAACAAAATATACCAAGAATGGAAAGCTAGACATTTTTTCAGCATAATGATATAATATTTGATGTAAATAATTATGTTCACTTGTGCAAATATCTATTCTTGATCTCAAAATTTTAATTAATATGAATAAACTCGATGTTTTAATATAAATAGTTACTTTTTCACTAGTTTATTCTTTTTTGATTCTATGAAATGTGATATGTAACATAAATAATCATAAAGTTATATGGAGCTCTGTAGCAAAGCAGTATCTTGTGCTTTTATAGTAGGTGTTTTACATATGTTATTACTTAATATTATTATTTAATCTCTGGATAAAAGAAGGTCATTTGGTTTTTCCATAGCCTACAAACAAATAGCATAGAGGAGTTATTCAACACTAGGAGTGTCTCTGTGCTTTAAATGTTCATAGCCTCAGGTTATCCTTCATATGAATTACCTTCTATTATTTTGTTTTGCAATGCTCACATGAACTAGCATGTTAGGAACATAACTTTATTTCCTCCAATAAATCTTTGCAATGTGTCTGACTTCAGTCAAAGCCAGGTTCAAAATTCTGAGGTTTTATGCTTGTGTTATTTAATATATGTGGCAGTTTCATTTCAGCATCACAAACAACTTAAGTTTGTTTAGACCTACATGATTAAATACTGTTGTCTTACTCTGAGGTAACCACATTTTCATCCTGCAGTTGGTGATAAAATTGGAGACCAACACATCAGAAGAGCACTTTCTGGAGGCTTGCATGAGGGAGGAACGTGATGAATGGGCTGCGGCGATTGATGCAGCAGTACAGAAACTCAACCCAAGTGATGCACAAACTCCTTCCCCATCGCAAATAAAAGCATCCTCATCCCTTCAGCTTCAGAATGTCAACCTCAGGTAGTTACGAGTCTGTGTTTGTCAGTATATGTGTGTATTTGTTTGTGACAGTACATTTAAATGTGTGTTTATATATCAGTCAGGTGGTGGACTCCATGTATGACGTTCACACTGGTATCCGGCACTGCAGGCACATTGAGCAGGGCAGCTCTTACAGCAACTGTTTCTCAGGTCAGACACTGGAACACACTGAGCCAACGCAATAAAGCATCAATGTTCATTATGAAAGAAATGACATTTTCAGATCCTTATGCTGTTATTTAGAAATAGATAAAACTGATAACTGGAATTGATCATGTGAAATGCATCCTTGGTAAATAAAAGTTTTTTTTTTATCAAGAAAAAAAACCTCCCTGCACTTTTAAACAAGCTTCTATAAATATCATTTTCACAGTGAAACCAGAATAGAAGAACTATTTTGGGTTCCTCAAAGAGGCTTTTAACAATAACTGAACTGAAACCGCTCCATAAACACCATATTGGGTGCCATATTGTAGTGGTGCTTGTATTCTGGGTAAAGATTTGAGCACACATCTGAGTAGACCTGCATGATTAATCGGTTTTAAACCGAAATCGTGATTTGAAAGGGACAGTTTGTAAGCACATTATCCTGGAAAAATGTAACACAATCTAAATGAAAAGGTTTTAAAGGTTTTATATATCGTTATATATAAGATTTTAATATATTTAAAATACTGTAGTTATTTTCTTAATTTGTCACGACAACTGACAACTTTATTGAAAAAAAATGGCAACAATGTTTAGGAGGTTTTAAATAAACAGTAGCATTTTTTAATTGCAATAATAACAGGCAATTACAATGTAAATACCACAAGTACAAGTATAGTACAAACAGTACAGAGATTGCTTTTTTGCAACAAGGAAGTTATGACAATTTTAAAGAAGTATAACAATGGTATAGCAAAAAAAAGAAATAAATAATCACTAAAAATAAACAGTTGCATAGTGTGGCGTACTTTGTGATTATGCTTGGTCTTATATGGTGCTGTTAAAACCACCACATCAAACCTGTAGCTCTTTTATGAATTGGTAGTAAATCACATTTTAAATCTCAAATCGTAATTTTGATCAGATAAATCGCAAGTTGATTTTTTTTTCTCCAAATGGTGCAGCCCTACATCTGAGTGTACAGTACTGCATCATTCTCCAAACTTGTATGTGAGAAGGCGATGGAGAGTAACAGAAAAAGAAATGCATTGGACTGCAGCACCAGAGGAGGCAGCTTATTCACATTATGACAATTTTACCTCAAGAATCAGCTCAAAAAACACGCAAAAATAATGTTTTATTTGATGTTTTACAGTATGTAACTTTGACGGTTAATAAATACAAATATTTGCTTCTTGTGGAAGAGCATTGTACCCAGAGCTACATCTGGAAGTGCTGATTCATTCCACACTAAGGTTTTTGTTATTTTTGATGAACAAATAAGTGTCATTAGTCGCCACCTACTGGCGGATTGATATAACCTGCATGAAGAGGCAAAGATTCTTAAATAGGGCTTCAAGATATTGGAAAAAACTGAAATTGCGATATTTTGTATTTCTGCGTTATACATTGCAGTTTGAGTATATTTTTACAAGATGATTTAACTGACTCTATTTGGGAAGAATTTATACATAGATTTACATAGATAGGGAGTGCATTTGCATAAAGTTTAATAAGCCAATTACAATACAATAGAACAAAGATACAAATGAAATAAACAGTGCTTTATGGTTTTCTGGAGAGTCTCACAGCATTGAGGTACAGAAATGAAATAAATCAAACGTAACATAACACTGTATACAGTAGTCAACATTTGAAGTGGAACAAAATCTTTCATCAAAGTTTTCCTAAAGCGAATCTGCAACACCCATTCTTGTTTTAGGACAGTTTTGAAAAACTTTTTTGATCCACTTCAAATGTTGACTGCTGTAGTATTCATTGTATATATAATTAAATACAACTAATCTTATTACTACCAAGCTACCAATTTTATTCTAGTGCCAAAGTGGTTTACATTCCTTTGAAATCTTACATAGTCACATGCCTTAATAAACCTTTCACTATATTAAGGTTAAACTTTGTATGTGTTCTGAACTGTGTTTTCTGGTTAATTATAATCCCAAATGTACTGTACTGCAATGTGACTATGGCAGATTTGCACATTGTGATCTTGATGCTTTAATGATATATTGTGCAGCCCTACTCATAAATGCACAGTGATTGAGTGTTTTAATCTATATGTGTGCAGGTTCAGCAGTGGTGGATTGGCTTGTGTTTAATAAGCTGGCTCTGAGCCGTGTGGAGGCAGTGACGTTGTCCTCTGCTCTGCTGGATGAAGGTTCTCTGCGGCCCATCGGGGTCAGGAGCGCAGACGCTCTCCGCAACGCTGCTCTCGGAGAACAGTTCCTCGACGACTCCACTGCTCTCTACTGCTTTGTAAGTTACAGTGCTCTGTCTTCAGTCATTTTTTTTTGTTTTGTAGTTATAAAAATAAGATATACTTATTAAACCAGACAAATGTTTTCTCAAACAGCCCCAAAGCTTCCAGAAGCGAGGCAGTGTGAAAGCAGAGAAGTCTCGATCTGCAGTGGAGCTGAGTGGAAAGGTGGTGAAGAGAGGTTACCTGCTCAAACAGGTAAACATTAGTGCTGTTTTAATGTTATTGTGTTTATATTTATATTTTGAATTAGTTTTATTTATTTATTTTCTATCATATTTTTTTTAGATTTAAACCTTTTAAGTTGTAGTCATTTTGTTATGTGTTTGTCATTTTTATTCATTTTTATGTTTGTATTTATTCCTTTTATTTTAAAGGGATAGTTCACCTAAAAATAAAAATTCTGTCATCTTTTACTCACCCTTCGCTTTTTCCAGACCTGTTTGAGTTTTGTTCATTTGGTTAAAAAAAAAGATATTCAGAAGAAAACCTGAAAACCGGTAACCATTGACTTCCATATTATTTGTTTTTCCAACAATAGAAGTCAATGGTTACTGGTGTTCAGCTTTCTTCAAAATATCTTGTTTTGTTTATAATGGAAGAAAGAAACTGATAAAGGTTTGAAACCACTTAAAGGGGAGTAAGTAATGGGTTTTTATTTTTGAGTGAACTATACCTTTAATTTTAGTAAACTAAATAAAAATTAGACATATTTCCTTGACAACTATTAAACAACTATATAAGATAACATTTAAGATTTGTTTTTAACTGAAGTTTTGTCATTTTGTCATTTTCGCTTTTGATGTCTGTATAGTATCTATAAGCCTCTTTCAATTTTTTGCTATTTTAGTCAATTCAGTAAATCAGATTTATACTAACTAAAATTAATGTTAACATTTAAATAAAAATGTAGCAGTTTAGTTTTCTCTCACTCAAAAGATGATGTTTGCTGCTTGTTTACTTTTTAAAAATGAACTGAAACAACACAATTATTGATTTTTTGTAGGGGACACACATAATTGTTTTATGTTCAATCCACTTAAATATGTAGAAACTAATAAGTTAACTTAATTCCTTCATGTTGTCCCAACACAAACAGATTGTGTGGAACCCAGTATTTTTACAGTGTTGTATACATTTAATGTTCATTCATGTTTATTTCCATTAACTATTATTTTATTTTAAATAACATTTCAAGAGTTACTTTTAATTTCAGCCAGCTAACCATAATTAGCACTCTGCTACAACTGGACGCCTTGATCTGAAATGCACTTATCTGTGATAATGACTATGTGTTATCTCGGTTTCAGGGCCACAAAGTGAAGAACTGGAAGGTGAGATTGTTTGTTCTGCGGGCAGAGCCTGGTTTCCTGCATTATTATGACCCCAGCAAGGTGAGAATGCTGATGTGTGCAATTTTAAAGGCTTTTAAAATAATATTTATCCCAAAGTCTAAAGAGGTGATGTTATTTCACTGTTGACTCTTCTGCTCTTTATGGCCACCTTCCTCAGGATGACGTGACTCCGGCCGGCAGTGTTTCTCTGCGTGGCTGTCTGGTGTCTGCTCTGGATGATAACGGCACACCGGCAGGTGAGTCACACACTTCTGCTGAAATCTCTGAAGTGCCATGAATACCTGCTCACGCAATCAATCCATTGTTAAGTTGGGATGTATGGATTGTTTCCAGGGAAGCCTCGTTTTAATTGAGAAACTGTCTGAACAGTCATTTATGACCACTGTTTAGTCATTTCACACATTAAAGCAAATCTGTTACTAAATCATAGTGTTCACTACAGACTCTGCTGTGTCCTAGACAGCAGTATTTTAAGGATTTATAAAAGATGAATCACTGTCTGACCATCTGAGATTAGACACGGATATAAGCATAGCGATCATGGTTGTCAGTTGTATTACAGCACACTGCAAGTGTATATTCGTGGCATTTGTTGTTTGATTTTGGCATCTTTCATAAGTACATAAAAATGTACTCACTATTTATTCACGCTCAAGTGTTCAACACAAACGAAGATATTCTGAAGAATGTTGGAAACCAGGAACCATTGACTTACATAGTAGGAAAAACAAGTACTATGGAAGTCAATGGTTGCCGGTTTTCAACATTTTTCAAAATATATATATTTTTGAAATTCAAACAGATTTGAAATAAATGATCTATATCTTAATGAATATATCTCTTTAACAAGCGGATATTTACTTGATTAGGAAAGGCTGCCAGTATCCAGAAGCACTAAACACAGCCATGCCTCAGGTCTTGTTGTCATAGCAACAGTCACATGTAAATACTGTAACCTCAAAGGCTAATGATGTGTTTCCTGTAATCCTCAGGTGTCAAAGGTAAAGTGCAGGGGAATCTGTTCAAAATCATCACTCAGTTGGACACACACTACTACATCCAGGCTCCGACACACGAGGAGAGGTTGGACTGGATCCAAGCTATTAGACTAGTCACTTAATTATGCACTTTCAAGCTCAGCGGATACTCCTGGTATTATTTTAACTTTGTTGTTATAGACTAGCTTATTTCTCTGTTGTCAGATCTTTCCCATTAAGGGGCAACATGTGCTTCTTCATATGGGCAGTTTTTACAGTTATTGTAACTGTGTTGTTGCTTTTTTTGTACATCATAAACCTAACCGTTTACTTCTGTTCAAATATATATGAAATTATAATACTCAAAAATGAATTAGTTACAGGCTAGTACTACAATATTAGGATGAATTATTGTTTATTATTACTTGTACTTGTGATAATGATTATTAATAATGATTAATAGAGAACATATATAAAAAAAAATTAGATGGCACATTATAATTTGGCTGCACAGACACAACACAGTAGCACAATTTATGTCCTATTATAGTCTTTTGTTTAATTAGGAAGTGCTCATCCCTATGCCCTAAGTCTTTCAAAGGGACCCTCAGAAGAGATTAGGACATAGTGATGAGCCCTTCCCATTGGAATGTAGTAAGGAAAGCAAGTAATCTAACACCTCTGATTGGCTACTGCATTCAAAAGAAATGTGCACGATTGGTTTTGATGCAATGTGCGTAAATCTGAATGTAATGCGGCAATTGACACTCATGAAAATGAACTCACTATTCACTCACTCTCAAGCGGTTCCAAACCTTTTCGAGAAACCGGTAACCATTGACTGCTATAGTACAAAAAACGCATACTATGGAAGTCAATGGTTACAAATTTTCTGCATTTTTCAATATATCTTATTTTGTGTTCAACAGAAGAAAAAACTCAAACAGGTATGGAAGAAGTGCAGTGCGCGTAAATGATGAAAGAATTTTCATTTTTGTGTGAACTGTCCCTTTTAATTCATTTTCACACTTCGGTAAATTCTACCCGTCGCACGTCTATTTCCAAATCTTGCTGTTTTCATTTGTGCAAATGTGTTGTATGTGTGCAAATAATATAAGATATATAGTGTTATAGTCTATAACAATTAAATATTAATAATAAATAATGCACCCTCATCCTAATTAGCATGTAACATATTTTTATATTAAAGTGGAGGTGGTAAAGCTGTATACATTCAGTGAATGTAATGTGAAAGTCTATTTAATGATCAGTGTGAATTTTCCTATTTTGTTATATCTAATTTTGCAAAGTAAAGTTTTTATTGGAATATTGTGTGAATTTTTGTAATCTTTCATTTGACATGCATGCTTTCGTTTTGTCAAATAATTCAGATCTTCTGGAATATTGTTTAAGAAAAGTTTACTGTTTACAGTACATATTGCAATTGTTAGATGTTATAAGACATTCAAGTAGACTTTGCTATGAACCTTATTTAACACATGCTTCATTTGCAGCATTGTGTGGACTGACAGCACCAAGTACAGGCTGAACATGGACTTTGAGTCATTTTTCTTCAAACCAATGCATTCGCAGGGAATTACATTTTAAAGTGAACATTCGGGTGTCAGTTATCAATGCTGGGCTCCCGTATGCCATCAGCACTGTTCTGTGCTACATTCCCATCAACAAAAGATGAACAAAAAATGATTCTGAATTATTCTTTTGAAATGGTTTCAACATTCAAACAGCAAAACAAACAAATTGTTCAAAGAATAGTTCACCCAGAAATGAAAAACGGTAGCCATTGACCTTCAATGTATTTTTATTTCCTACTATGGATGTCAATGGCTACCGCTTACCTACAATCTTCAAAATATCTTTTGTGTTTAACAGGACAAAAACACTGTTCCACTTTAGTTTGCAACCACTTGAGGGCAAGTAATAGTGGAGTATATGTTTGATTTTTGAGTGAACTATGCCTAAAACACACTGCTACACATTAATAAATGTTGGGTTTATTTCAACCAAAATATGGATATGATAATGGACGAAGTGGTTGGGTTAAATCTTTTAACTTAATTTAATTGTTTGCATGGTCCATATTTACCTAAATTTGAGTTAAGATAACCCAGCATTTCTTTAGAGTGTAGCAATGACAAGGCCATGGGTTTAATTCCCAGGGAATGCAATGTAATATGCGTCTATCAAATGCATAAATAAACTGGAACTACAATCACTGCTACAAGCACACCTAAAGTCCCCTACTCAATAAGTGCATCTAATGGAACGAATGAAGGCACTTCTGCTTCTGTGTCAAAGAGCCAAATAAACTGACCAAATGTTACCACAAAGCAAAGTAAAAACATAAGGTAGTACATTATGTGTTTTAAAAGCTAAACTAAAAAACAATCTTCAATGCGAGCTAGCTTGCACCAAATCATTCCTAACTGGAATTTTAAGCAATCTGGATTTCAGCTCTACGCTTTCTTTGTAGGTTAAAAGTAGTTGTACATGAGATTTTCTCCTTCAAAATATACACAAACACCCTTTAATTTAAAACGAACAGCTGCAAAATCAAACAAAAATGAGCAATAAAGACCCGCTGTTTGTGTGAACAGGCCTTGAGTCTACTAAAACAAACATGGGACAAGCTGAATGAGATTTAGGTGTTATAAATGAACTGAGAAACTCGTTTAACTTGAAATCAGTTGTATACAGTACGCTTCTTCATCCTCGGGGTTGCTCATATGAATAGTCTGTCATCCTGGCAGGCACTTCTTCCATTGCTCAAGCCACTTTGGTGAGCTGTAGATCTCCGTGAACTCTGAGAGCATTGAGAGATGCCAGCTGAGTCTGTCTGTGAGCAAAGCCACACAACGGCTGCCCGTCCACCAGAATACGAAACTGCTGGTGCTCGCATACAATCTCCATCTGACAGAGACAGACGACCAAATAATATTATTATGACTGAAAGGTGTTACATTGGCAGAGATTTCAGCTTTAAAGTGGACCTATCATGACCCTTTTTACAAGATGTAAAACAAGTCTCTGATGTCCCTAGAGTGTGTATGTGAAGTTTCAGCTCAAAATACCACACAAATCATTTTTTATAACTCTTTAAAACCGCCCCTTTTAGACTTTGAGTCAAATTGTGCAGTTTTGGTCACTGTCGCTTTAAATTCAGACCTCTTTTTCAAAAGGGCGGAGATACAAAAAGCAAAACATGACTCTTAGTTGCTGATAGTGTGAAAACTAATGGTGGACGGCTGCTTCTCACTTAGGGCTGTTTATGCAAATGAAGGAGAGATGTCACTAATCGGAGGGGCTTTCCCCATCTGATGACATGTACAAAGGGAGAATGTCAATCAAAGTGTTTTTACCATTAGAGGCTGGCTATATTCACACACTGTTGCCACACAACCCCTTATAAAAGTGATTTTTGCATAATAGGTCCCCTTTAGCATACAGTCTTTACCTTAAAGGCTTCTCCTGGAGCAAAGGGAAAGAAAGACAGAGCGGTTTCTGAAGAGCCCCACTTTCCTGACAGACGAGCGTTGCGAAGCACGGCCTTTTCTGGAAAGTTCACCTTCAACTCCAGACCAACATCCCCCTCGATTTCCTCATCCCCCTCTCCTTTAGACTGGCATGACACTATCACTACCATACTTTAAAAAACAGACAGAAAAAGACTTGGGTTATTTTTAACGTTGGTTATTTGTGTAGGTGTGAAAATAAAACAGTAAGTCAAATGTGTGGAATTTGATCAGATCACATTATGAACCAGGAGTTTCTGGGTAACCCCTGTTTGCCAAATATGGCCAGGATTGTCCAATTGTTTTTTTTACCCCAAATCTGCCTTGCTAAGACTTCATGGGAACTGACCTTTTCTCACGCTGGCAAAAAAGAAGTGAACGACAACAGCTGGAAAACATCGCACTGTGAACATCTGAATGGAAATCGAATGTTAAAAACAAGATTTTGTGGCTCACTTTAACATACAAGCTAAACATAATATTTTACAAGATATCTCAAATTTATAAGCCATTTCAGATACTTTTTGTTTACTTTTGCATTACTTTTTTACACATTGTTTGATAATCCTGTACAATACTGATATAAAAAAAAAATAATAAACACTAATTCCATTCTCTACATCAGGTCAAAGCGGTTGGACTGACGAAAAAAGCGAAGAAAAGAAACGTATACCAAAGATTTATGTCAGGCATATTTAAAGCAAAAATCATTTGGTTATTCATATTAAAAGAGTCTATTTAATGTGACAGTTTACCCAATGTTGTAATATATATATAAGAAGATAATTTAAACAATGTTATACACAAAAAATATATGGTAGTAAATGACTACTGGTTTACAACATTCTTCATAATATTTGAAATGTTGAACAGAAGAAACTCATTAATGTTTAAAACATGTAGAGGTTTAGTACATATTTGGGTGAAATATCCCTTTAAGGACAGTATTGAAGCACCAAATAACTGTTTTGCCCTTTCTTTTTTTTTACCAAGAAATTGTGTCACCTGTTTTATTATGTTGATTTACATAAATAGTCTGAATTTTCACCCATATTTTTACATTTTACTTTCATAAGTTATTTGAAACATCAAAGAAGAGATTTTGTTAACACTAAACATACCTTCTATGTATATAAAATCACATTAATTTCATTTTATTTTATGCAGACGCCAAAATGTTTTTAATCCACGTACAAAACAAAACGCTGAGAGTGTGGCTGTATCTATGTCTAGTCTACAAGACGAACAGCCCCCTGTATTACTCTATTTAAAATGAGTTTTTTGTAGTATTCTCAACTGGCACCCGTGTTTTCTTCGTGTCGTGTGAAATGGAGACGTAAAAACGGTTTAATCCCCGACACAACCGGCTCATTGTATTCCCGCAGTGAAGGCGCAGTCTTATGAACGAGTCATTCAGGATGTGTGAGGTGACAGACAGTGGACATTCTGGACACATAAACGCGGGAACCAGAGAAACACAGACAGGTGTGTCTCATACCAACCTTTTGGGCTGCTTATGAACAATACCCATCACTATCAGCCTCATGGTCGGCCGAAGACCCCCTTTGATCTCCCCAACATAGTCCTCCTCCTGCAGAAACAACCGAGTGCTTTACTGTCATCCTAACATGGTACAGTCCAGATAAAATCACATTAATGCGCATATCTAACATCACGATATTATGACAATCCTCAGCTTATTCTCTGTTTTCAATGTTGTTTATTATGCAAATTAGGCTACATTTTATTAGGCTTTTATGCAACATTTTACTATCGAGTCGTGTCATGATAATGTTGCAGATATTTATTTGTAACATTTCATATTTAAAAGAGTTACATTTTATTAACCTGTGCGTACGTCACTATTCCCACGCTATCAATTATCTCCGTGGAGGATAACCTGCGAAAGCATCGTCATCATACTCACGTTTCGGTTGTTTTCCTTTTCTGACATGCTCTCCGGTTGTCGCAATGGCTTTAGTTTAGTCGTGAAGGTGTTGCGTATCGAGCGCGAGGACAAAAGCTGTCATGAACGGGATTGATCACCACCGTCAGAGCGCGCGAGACCGGTGCTGGATGCGCGAACCCCGCCTCGAAACACCGGGTTTCCATAGCAACCGACTCAGGCTCAGTGATGATGACGGAAGTACAGCTGAAACTTTAGCATTTCAAAATGAAGAATAAAAGCTGAGTAAAAATATATAATTAAAATATGAGTGTCTCGCTTCCAGAAATACGCTACAAGAGTGCAAAACTAGGCAAGTTCTGTTTTTGATTACTTACTGTGATTAGCCTCATACGTTATACCAAGATAAACAATAATTCACTTGGGAATGAGTTCATGTAATGGTGAAATAGACAACACACTCACTGGACATAATTAGCTCCAGGTCCCAATAGGTGTATTGTTTCGCATTCCCATCTAACCAGTCCAGCAGTTTGTTTCTGTACTATGTTTTTACCACCTAGAGAGAGTTTCCAAGGCTCTGCTACAAGCTCCAGATTACCCAGATGATCAAATTTCATCGAGTTAACTTACAAACAAAGAGCATGTCATTATCTCTTGTTTCTATTTATCAGTACAATTTATCACGAATGTATCAATGCAATAAAAATATTGATACTGTATATGGGAATTATAATATAGTATTATGAATTTTAATATGTGGGCAGTTATTATGAAGTTTATATTATTAATATTATCTTACCAAATGAACAATTGTGGCATCAATTTAAACCAACAAACAATTGTAGTTCAGTAGTAGGAGTAGATATGTAGCAGTATTGCACTCTAAATGACTTAACTGAATATTGTCACATCTAATACCTGCTAAGTTGTAATGGTTAAATTAATATATTTCAAAATGTATTACAACAAATTGATTTGTTGGACTTTTACAGTCACATTTTTTAATGTACCAACACTGAAGTTCTGGCAGATCGATCCTTAATTTTGGAAATGATAACCAATATTCATAAGCTGATCATTTATTTTCTTACCTGGCTAATAAAAATAGGCTAACTTCAAAATCATACAAATATTGGCTGATATACAGTTCTCAGCATAAATAGGTACACCCCTCACAGATCTCTTTTAAATTCATATTTTCTACAGGATGCTTTGCAATAATATATTTGTGCATATACATTAGACTAATCAGTACCAACAGCAAAACCCAAATTAATATGTTGGGGAAAAATATTTTTTTAAATGTTTTAATGAACAGGAAAACTCATCAAGAGAAACATGAAAAAAGTTTAGAAATTTTGTCGTTTTGTTTCAATAACTGGTTTTAATTTAAATGTATTATCTTTCTATTCCGTTTCCCAGTGATGGGTTGCAGCTGGAAGGGCATCCGCTGCGTAAAACATATGCTGGATAAGTTGGCGGTTCATTCCACTGTGGCAACCCCAGAATAATAAAGGGACTAAGCCGAAATGAAAATGAATGAATGAATGAATGGATAAGTTGGCGGTTCATTCCGCTGTGGTGACCCCAGATTAATAAAGGGACTAAGCCGAAAAGAAAATGAATGAATGAATATTTCTATTCCTAAATTCCCAAAGATGGATATAACTGTTTAATAAAACTGCTTTGTTTAAATGGACCAACATAGATTGGCTATATTGACTTAAAATTGGATAGAAAGTATTCATTCTCAAAAGGGGGTGTACTCACTTATGCTGAGCACTGTCACTATTTGTTTTCATTTCCCGCTAAACTATATGCTACACTATATGAAAGTACATTTCAGGGGTCTTTTTTCAGGTCATATTAACCAGAAAATAAAATGTGCAACAATAAAAAGGGAGCGAAGATGACTTATCATTTGGACTGTACAGATAGGCAGTAGGGGTTCCAGATAGGACTAAGGCAAATAAATATTACAAGAAAAATATCCTATAGTCTTTCGCCAGGGGGCGCTAAATGCAATAGAAATCTCATGGAATGTGAATCTGTAAGCGAATCCCTCTTTGAGTAGCATTCAGATCTTTTTTATTGCATTGAGGACATTTGTACATAGTACGCATTTAAATTCGTTAACAACTGAAATTTAAGTGCAAATGAAATAAAGGCGTCTATAAAACGACCTTTCAATTCCTAATCACAAACGTCTGTGATTGGTCCATTCGTCCAGCGCTGACAAAAGTATCAAGCATCACTTGACTTACTTGTCAGTGAAATACATCCAAATAAATTTAAGAACTGAACCAATGAATTGAAATGCAACGAAAAACAAAAAAATAATATTTAACTGGATCCCCCAAATATATAGAGGCACACATTTGATCGCAATCTAGCTTAATTTAACTTCTATTGTTTTGACCCTTGAACTGACAGCTCGTGGATCAGCTGATTGAGTCACATGACTCGGCACTCTCATGGCCACAGAGAGACAGCTGATGGGAAGCGCTTTTCAACGCGCTGCTCTCCCGTCTGACAAATAAAGCACATCGTAAGTATTAATTAAACGATTACTTTTTTCTTGTCCACCAGCTAAATCAACGTCTACATATTTGATAATAAAGTCGATTTGACCCGCCTTCCTAAAACTATTTTGGTGGGCAGTGTCATGTTGTTTTGCTGTCGTAATTTCACTTTTAAGAGCTGTTACAAAAGCGAAAGTTTAAATAACACTGATCAAAATGTAAATAGCCTAAAAAACTAGCACATCTGTGTTTTTTTTCTGCTTTAGGGTAATTTTTAACCTTACATAAGTGTTCTGCAATTCTCCTGTGATCAATACAGTTATGTTGTCTTTTCAAGATTATAATTTATTATATTTAAATTATAATGTACAGATACAGATAATATAAATGCATATACAGAATATTTCTATAGGTGTGGAGTAAATGCTTTTCTGAATCCTGCATTTCATTTGATCTCACTTATGCGTTCGTAACATTATATGTTTAATTTCACACATTCTCTACTATATGTCTCAGATGTGAAGTACTTGATAACACACTGAGGCCAGACATCTTTGAGGATCATGCACCCGTTCGGCCGTGAAGAGGAGACCTCCAGGCGGGAGCTCTTCGGCTTCTTCCGCCGGTGTCTGCAGCGGGGTGAGTGGGAGCTCGCGGCCGCCTGCGTGTCTCAGCTCGGCGAGGCGCGCGCAGAAGATCCGCACAGTCCGCTAGACATCGTTAAAGCCATCGTTACACACCCGTACCCGCTCCGGTGAGTTAAACCCTGACACCACAGAAACACATTTAAACCTTGTGTGCTGTTGGGGATGTTTGTATCCTTTCTGGGTTCATTTTGAGGCTTAATTTGGCCACAACGTTCTCTGTTTGCAGTAAACGGAATGATTTGTGTGACACATCTTATTTTGACACGTATTTTGGGAAAATGCTTTGGAATTTTTCAAAAAAATCAACAATACTCTCAAATTTACTACCCTTTCATTATGTTAGTGGCTGTTTTTACACCATTGACTTCCATTATAAAAAATGTTTTTGATCGCAAAGTTATGACACCATATAATTGTGCATTCTTGATTGTTGGTGGTTTTCCCTGCTGAGAAGAGGTACAATTTGTAATTTTTACTGTTGATCATCAGTTGGAATGCAAAAAAAACGTAATTTCTGGCTTTTATATGGTGTGTGTGTGTGTGTGTGTGTGTGTGTGTGTGTGTGTGTGTGTGTGTAAGTAAGCTAGACCTTTGCACACTTACCTTAATATGTTTGAGAAAAGAAACAAATAAGCACCTTAGCTCTCAGAGCATAGTAAATATAGTTAGTGTATTTATGCAGGCACCCTATACTTGGCTGTTTTACTCCATAGAACTCCATACAAAAGCCAGAAACTTTTTTGTTTTTGCACAGGCCTATCTAAAGGGTTAATGGTGATCTGATGATCAACAGTAAAGATTACAAATTTTACCTCTTCCCAACAGAGAAATCCACCAACAATCAACAATGCATGATTGTTGGATTCATTCTGTGGATGTTGGTTACGAATGTAGTAAGAGTATTTTGCTGGAAACTGTGCTTACCATCAAGAATACCTATTATAGATACTCCATATTCAACTAAAACAGAGTTAAAGAGACTTTTAAGAGATTTTAAGACTCATTTCTTCTTGTCTTTTATGCATAGGTGGGAAACAGTGGGCAGTCCTCACAGACTGGCCTGGTATTGGCTTCAGGTCCTGGAGAGACAGACTGAAATAAAGGTGGGTTTTCTGCTAGTAAATAATATTTCTTATTAATTCTTCATGTAGAAGCTATGAATGCCAGTTTCTGCAATGTAAGAGCACATATATACTTTGGTAAATCATAGATGAGCAGTCAATATTTTGACTTGAAAAGTAATAAATTTGACGTTTATTCGAGATGGTCATATTCGTCAAGATCGTGGCCTAAAATGCTTCTAAGAAGTCAGAGTAACTTGCTGAGTCCAGATTAATTCATAGTGTGAGATTATATGTATAACATTAAAACATATTACAAAGCTTTATGTATGGCATACAGAGTATTTAAGATACTCTACAAACAGTTAATCTACTAAATTAATCTCTTTGGATTTTTATTTAATAATTTGTCTCATAATTAATGAGATTTAAAAGCGCATTTATGACTTACCAATGTGTGTTTTTTTCACAATTCTTCTGATAATTAATGAGTTTTAAATGTACAGTTATGACTTACCATTGTGTTTTTTTCATAATTTCTCTAATAATAATAATAATAATCAGATTTAAATGCACAATTATGACTTACCGATTTGTGTTTTTTCATAATTTTTCTAATAGTTAATCAGATTTAAATGCACAGTTATGACTTACCAATGTGTGTTTTTTTGTTTTTAATTTTTCTCATAATTAATGAAAATTATCACTTACCAATGTGTGATTTAAAAACATTTTTCCTACAAGTTGCAAATAGATTTTTATTGGAGGCACTTGTCTTTTTTTATCAATCACTACCTTTTTCTGATGTCTGTGTCTGCAGGTTAGCGTGTCTGTGAAGAGAGAACTGGAATTCTTGCTGCTCTTAGAGGAGCTAGAAGACGTCCCACAGTCTGTACTTAAGGTAGACTAACTGACATTGTTTTAACAACCTTATGGCTTTATGTTGACAGCACAGATTACAGTAGTTGCTTTGCTTTGAGCTCTGATAAGGTTGTACTCTATCATTTGCTTTGTGCACATGTGCAAGGTTGAGCAAGACAGAGGAAAACATGTTGCTTTTGCTCTCCTTCTTCTATTGTAAATACTGCAAACCCGTTGAGTGTAGAAACTCTCACTTTCATGACACGGCTCAACAGTGACACTTTCGTTTAAGTGTTTCCTGAAGTGTTTTATTTTTATTATCTCCAAATGCAGTAAAACAGTTCAGTATAGAGATTGAATCTTCAACTCAAAACATCCAGTCACCTTTAAATGCTAAATTTAAATTATTTTACAATTTTTAAAAAAATGTATCAAAAAACTATTCATCTCAGAAGTTCCAGTTTCACACTGTCTGGGTTTTAACCTCAAAATTTCACATAACAGTGGTAAAAGTGACTCATTTTAAGGTAGTTAAACCTTATTGCATGGTTGCAAATCTAGGGTAATTGTACTTTTTACAGAGAAATATATAATCTATTTGACAGTGACAGTCTCTAGTTATGATGTTTTTTTTATGTTGTCACTTATGTAGTAAACCATTGTAAAGCCACCATTTCATCACAATTTACCATTCTTATTTGTTTGTGGTAAATAATCTAGCTGTGCACATTATGTTTTGTGTGTGTGCAAAAATGTGCTTGGCTGGCCAGTTATGTTGTTCAATAGCCAGATGATCCCTCAAACAAACTTGCTTGTATTTAGTAAATATGACATCAGTCTAATGATCCAGTCAATTTCTCAATGGAAAAAATGAAGTGCTTCCCTACATTTTTTTTTTTTAATTTTCTGTTTTAAGAAACTGCTTCTCATAATGTTGAAGTCAAAATTATTAGCCCTCATGTGATTGTTTTCTTTCCGAACATTTCCTAAATAAAGTTTATCAAAGCAAGGAATTTTTCATAGTATTTTCTATAATATTTTTTGTATAAGTATTTATTATTTGTTTTATTTCAGCTAGGATAAAAGCGGTTTTTAGTTTAAAAAAACATTTTAAGGTCAATATTGTTATCCCTCTTAAGCTATATATTTTTTTGATTGTCCACTGTTATACAATGACTTGCCTAATTACGCCAACTTTCCTAGTTACCCTAACTAAGCCTTTAAGCCTAAATCTTCTTTCCGTTAAAGAGAAAATGGGGAAAAAATATACATAAGGGCTAATAATTCAGGAGGGCTAGTAATTCTGACTTCAATTGTATATATCACATAATAAAAACATTCTTGCCAAATTGAACAGTATTTGTCCTGTGTGTTCCCCAGGAGCTGCATGAAGCTTTCCTGTACTCCGAGGAAGTGAAGGAAAAGGCTCCCGGTGATTCGGCTCCTCCACTGAGTGCTGCTCTTCGGTCATGCCTTCGCTCTCTTTTAACCCGCCAGCAGCCGCGCCTCTGCCACTCTCTTATTAGCTTCCTTTCTAATGGAGACCCATCCAGAGATCACGCCTTACAGGACGTTTTCATCCAGCACCTCACAGAGCAAGTGAAAGTCCCGGCGGAGGACAGGAATAGAGAATGGGTAGAGCAGGTGTGCTCAGTGCTGGCTTTAGCACCGTGGGGGTCGGACAGGTCTGGTGGTCAGCTGGAGATCTTGTGGGAAGGTTTGTGGGCAGCTAGAGAAGGGCTGATGACAGAGGAGAGGATTCTGGGATGTCTGCTGAGGCCACAGAGTCAGGCTCTGTTGATGGCATACAGCTCTACAGTGCTCAGACTGCTCAAAGACAAACTGCTGGCAGAAGCTCCACACACACAGGGTGAGTTACACTTTTTTTGGTAACACTTTATAGTAACTGCACACTATGAAATATTTAATAAGCATTAGCAAATGGTTAATTCATCATTAGTTCATCATTAACTCTACATTATAAGGCATTAGTAAACAGTTTATAAATACAGCTACAACAAATTCTGTGTTCTTGACATAAGCACATGTATAATGTGTTTAATGATTGTATTTTTAGAATTTTCATTACTAAATTCAGTATTACATTGTTTACAAACCATTTGTATTTAAGAATAGTTTTTTTAGAGTCATTCAGAATGAGTAAGTAAATGATTAATAAACTATTCAAATTAACATTCATATCATATCGTATTACTCAGACATAAACTAATAGTAACTTTGTATGTTAATAAATGCTTTATTAACACAACTTAATGCAGTTTTTTTACCTAATCTAAATCAGGACTAGTTATGCTTCGAAAATCCCTTATAAATGACCAAAATACATTTAAATATAAAGTATCTTCATTTTTAGTTGTTTTGAAAATATTGAATACTGAAATATATATAAATATACAAGTATTTATAGTGGCTCAGGTTTGTCTCTTTAACATCAGCAGTATATAGTATTTATAGTATATAGTTTATATTTATAGTATTT
>CAIGQW010000302.1:13325967-13346061 GCA_903798125.1 Danio choprae | reverse complement strand
TACTGATATTAAAGAGACAAACCTGAGCCACTATAAATACTTGTAGAACTTTTAGCGTGTCATGTTTTAAGGAAGTGAGGTTGTGGGGGGTTTGTGTGGGGTTTGTGCATCTTTCACTGACGTTTACACTTCTGTCATGTGGTCATGGTTCCTTCCCAAAAAGTCATCAGTTGTCACATGCAGCATTTTTTGGTGATATTGTGTTTTCAATTGTGCAGACATGATTGTGCAACAAACTGCTAAACATATACTTTTAGAATGGCCTATTTTTAATGTTATCAGACAGTTTTTACCCAGAGAGACTTTAATGGAAATATTTGTAAATGTGAGTGCTTCAAAAAATGGTAGAATGTTTATCAAAAGTAAATTCTATTTTATGTATTATTTATTGCTGTTGATGTCTTTTTATTGTTAGCCCTTGTCTATACTAAATTTATATTTATAAAATGTTTGCCAGTTTTATCTGTTTTTGACTGGTTTTTTTTGTTTTGTCTAGTTTTGGTTATCTGTTTTTGACTGTTTTTGACCATGATTTAGCCAGAGATGCTGATATGGCAATAAACTCAAAACTCTCTCTTTCACATATGATTGTTTGTGTTTTTGAGGCACTCTATGACACTCGTCTCTGTTCTCTTTTAGTGGACTTGCCTGATCTAGAAAGGGTCATGCTTGGTTTGTGCAGTCATAGAGACAAGCGCTTGGCGTGGAAAGCCATTTACTTTGAGTGTTTGAGCAGCGGAAAGCACTTTCTGGAGCAGGTTTTGGTAGGTGTACACAATCGAGCATGTAAATAAGTGCCTGACTTACTCAAATATAGTATGTAGTCTTTTTTTCTGCACTATTCAGAAAATGTGTTCCAATTTAAATTATTGAATTATTTCAATACTGCCTTGTAGATAAAAGCAACATTATTTTAAAAGTAATACATGCTCTGTTGTTTGCAGCTTACTGGATTAGATCTCATAAAGACGGAGGAGTTCTCTAAACTGGAAACACTATTGCAGTCTGAGTTCCAGCCTTTGTCCCGGCTCTTGCTGCTGCTGGGTTGGATGCATTGTCAAAGCCTGGAGTCTGCCAAGACCCTTCTTACAGTTTTACATCACCATCAGGTCAGAAGTCAGACATTTGAGTATAAGTACAAAGTATCGTCCACTATGGTGCTCATTCTGCCCAAAATCAACCCACTATGACTAATACTTATATTGAGTGATAATAGATTGGTGTATAACAACAAGTAGCAGCACAGAAATGTTGGCCTGTAACACAATAAAGCAAAAAAGCACTCACTTAAGTAAAAAACATGAACATACCGTTTAAAAATGCCTTTCTATACAAATTTTTGAAGACTTGAGTTTGTCATGAAACTCTGTCATGACAAGAAACTTTTCAGTCCTATTTTAATTACTTCAGAAATCCCCCACAGCTAAGGTGTGATCATGACTTGCTGAAGTGTTATGTGTTTGCTTATGCAGCACTAATGCAGATGTGAACCTTAAGGTGCCATGAGCTGCTTTTTTATTTTCAGCTGTTCTCCGAGGTCTGTTTTTTTTTTTTTTTAAGTTTTGCCCTCTTTTGAAAATAGCATTTTAATTGCTATGATGTTTATGACCTGTTTTAATTAAGGTCCAAGTATAAAATATGATAGACAACATTCAGACGTAAAGTTAATGTTTTGTCTACATTTGAAAGCTTACAATTTTTGTAAACTTTGTCAGAATAATTCCTCGTTAGCTGATGCAAATGCTTTCTTTTTGTCA
The DNA here is from genome assembly GCA_903798125.1 of Danio choprae. NCBI lineage: Eukaryota > Metazoa > Chordata > Actinopteri > Cypriniformes > Danionidae > Danio > Danio choprae. Next base: position 13,344,304 of record CAIGQW010000302.1, on the reverse strand, counting down.
CTGTAGCCCCAGAGCAATGATTCAGCATTGAGTGAGTTGGCTTGCACTCTGGCCTGTCAGCTTGATGTGTTGGAATGGTGCACGCAGAACAACCCGTGAGTTAAAACTCTGTTTGTACACTTAACATTTTCAGAAGATTGAGATGATTTAGTTTTGGTTTGTTTGTAAGGACTAACATTCTCCTATTATACTCAAACATGAAACCATTGTCAGTTCAACTACTTATTGTTTCAAAATGGTTTAATTTGGTTTGATTTTAATTTACTTTAATCTTTCCTCAGTCCACATTTTGTTTGGAGTGTGTTTAAGTAGTCAAAATTATTATTAGTTTATATTTTCAAAATACATAAAATCTGCATGTATGCAAGTTTAGAAATGCATAAATTGCATAATAAAAGTAAAAGAGAATTAACAAATTACATATATTTTTTATTGCATTTTACAAAATGTCCAGAATTGCGGTTGCCAATAATTGTTTACATGTAAGAATTATTTAAAAACATTATTTATTAATATAAATAAGTATTTACACTGCACAAAAGGCTTGTTTTACTCTTACTTAGTTTTTCTTAGAGTGTAGTGCAAATATCTAAAATTTTTTAAATCAAAATACAGTCTTGTTTTCAGAAATAATAAGTCAAAGTGAAGTGAGCTTTTAAGTAAATAAAAGTTAAACAAACTGCCAATGGTGGAAGCAAAATAATCAGTTTTTTTCCAGCTTTAAATGAAGAATATTTAGCTTACTCCATTGTCAGATTATTTAGCTTGTTTTAAGGAAACACTCTCTTAATTTCGACACATTATTTCTGAAAACAAGACAAAAATGTTGCTTGTCTACGATATGCTTCTTGATTTAAGAATGTTTAGATAATTGGATTAGAAACAAGACAAAACTCTAAGTAATAAAAGCATTTTTGCAGTGTAAAATTGATGTTTTTGCAAGATTATAAATGTCTTTACTGTCAGTTTTGATTAAAGTAATGCATTCATTAATGCATCCTTACTGAATAAATGATCAAAAAAAGAATCCTTCAAACCTAATAGTCTGTATGTTTGTTTGTTTATTGGTATGCATCTGTGTATAGAGGGATTTCCCATGATGCCTTGCTGAGTCACTTGCACATGCTGGACCATCACTCTGCCCTTTATGTGCTGCACTGCCTGACTCCACTCGCCAGGTTTGAGGAGCACAAAGTGTTAGATTTGCTGCAGAGAACAGGTATAAAAACACTGCAGGCTATTTTGAAATTCACAGAGATCTACTTAAGCTTTGCTGATGTTAGTTCTGTTTGTAGGAGATCCTTCACAAGTGGACTCCCCCAGCAGCTCAGTCCGGAGGAACGTCACTCTGTTTCGAGGTTTTTGTGCTATGAAGTATGCCTTGTATGCCATCAGTGTGAACGCAAACACACGCACACACACCGGCTGCCTGGACTGTGAGCCTCTGCATCAGCCGCAGACAGAGGCGGCTCAAGGTGACGAGACAGCTGAAGGTGACTGTAGGAAAAGTATAGTCTCACTGTTATACTAAACTGATTAAATGCTTCATCATATACACTCAAACTGTTAGAACTGCTTGTAGTCAGTTTATTGAGTTTAACATGGTTCTTTATTTAATTCTCACATGTGGTAGGGAAAATTACTAAATAGAATTATTTATTGTTTGGTTACAGCATACAAGGGTTATTATAGTTAAACAACACTAAAACCATGAAGCTAAAATCAAAGTTTGTGGAATAAATTAACATAACATAATAACTATAAGTAAATGTACCTTTAACTACTTGTCTGTAAACAAGCTGAAAACCTAAATAACTTGCACTAAAATAAAAATTAAACAAAAAATGTATTGATAATTTATAAAAAATTATTAGATTGAAAATGAAAATAAATTACAAACAACAAAATTAATAAAACTTTGAAAATAAATATGAAAGTAAAATTGTACAATGAGTGAACTTTAATTTATGAAGCTCATTAAACATTTAGCTTAGATTTATTTAATATTATTGATGACTTAGTTTTTTTTAAAACATAGACAATAGTTAAAAGTAAAGATACATTTTGACTGGTAGTGTATGTTTCTTTTTTATTCATTCATTCATTCATTTTCTTTTCGGCTTAGTCCCTTTATTAATCTGGGGTCGCCACAGCGGAATGAACCGCCAACTTTTCCAGCATATATTTTACGCAGCGGATGCCCTTCCAGCTGCAACCCATCTCTGGGAAACATCCACACACACCCATTCACACACATATCTTTTTTATTCACAGCTTTTTAATTTTCATACATTTATGTGTTATTGTTTTTATTGTATTACTTTTTTGTTAATAGTTTATGTTCGGCTTTTATTCACAGCTTTTTAATTTTAAAAGATATATTTGTTGTTTTTAATTCTGTTATTGTTTTGTTAATAGTTTGTTTCTCTTTTATTCGCTGCTTTTTAATTTCTTACGTTTATATGTTATTGTTTTAATTTTTTATTTATTTGTTAATAATTTGTTTCTCTTTTATTCTCAGCTTTTTAATTTTCTTCAACTATTTATTATTTTTTAAATTTGATTGATTTATTTTTGTTAATACATCAACAAAAAGGTACCGTAGCATAATTTTTTTTATGGTTTTGATAGTCTAATATCAAAACCATAGTCTGTGGCACATGAATTGTACAATTATTCAGTACTGGATAATTACTTAACTACTGGAAAATTATTTTATTATTTTTATTTTATTTTATTTAATAACTTTTTTTGTGAGTTTTATTTTTTACAAGATGTCAGATAGACCAAATGCGATGACTGACTTGGTTTACCTTTCATTTCTTGCTTTCTCCAGGATGCTCTAATCTGTTCCAGCACTACCTGTCGGAATGTCAGCTGTACCTGGAAGCTGTTCCAGCATTATTCCGTCTGGAGCTCTTGGAGAACATTTTCTCCCTCCTCTTCCTTTCCGACTCTGACTTCACCCTGCAAACCAGCACTGCCACAGAAACCCAACCAGACACAAACACTGAGACAAGTAAACCAAACAGCACTAAAGAGGTGAGTATAGCTGAGAGCGTCTTAAAAGCAGAAAATGAAAGTAAAAAGATGGAGGAACTGAACCAGATAAACCCTCAGCTGGGCCACCTGACATCCGGGTGCCGAGGCTTTCTGGTGGACTTGAATGTGATGGAGGGGATCCTACGGCTGGTCAGAGAAGGTTTGGAGGGCGTTTGTGGAGTCGGGCAGGAGGATGGAAGGGCTCTTGGGGCTGATGTGGAGCTGACAGAGAGTCTGGGATGTTCAGTTACTGCAGAGACATTTAGTGCCCGTTTACAGAGATTGTCCAAATACACAGCAGAGGCTCAGTGGAGACTGCAGATTGTTACCAGTAACCATGGCAATGGCAATGGTGAGCGGTGCATTGTAGGATTATTTTATTCATGCTATAATTGGTTATCAAATATTAGTGCTGGGAAAAGATTAATCACGATTATTTGCATCCACAATAAAAGTTTGTTTTGACATAATATATGTGTGTGTATTATATATAGATTATGTATTTGTGATCCACACACATACATAGAAACGTTCATTCATTCATTTTCTTTTTAGCTTAGTCCCTTATTAATCTGTGGTCACCACAGCGGAATGAACCGCCAACTTATCCAGCATATGTTTTATGCAGCGGATGCCCTTTCAGCTCCCACTTATCACTGGGAAACATCCATACACATTCATTCACACACATACACTACGGACAATTTAGCTTACCCAATTTACCAATACTGCATGTCCTTGGACTGTGAGCCAGACCCCCTGGAGGAAACGCATGTGAGCACGGGGAGAACATACAAATTCCACACAGAAATGCTAACTGACCCAGCCGAGGCTCAAACCAGCGACCTTCTTGCTGTGAGGCGATCGTGCTACCCACTGCGCCACCATGACACCCTGCATAAAAAAACCAAACTATACAAAACTATTTTGCTACATAGATATTTACATTAATGTATAATTTGTATCATGTACACAAATATTTTATATCTAAATATATAAAAAAATAATTATATATATATATATAATATTATATATATAAAATATATATAATAAATATGCACAGTGTACACACTTATATTGCCTCAAAACAAACTTTTATTTTAGATGCGATTAATCTCGATTCATTTTTGCCCAGCATTATTCAATAAATACAGTCATATGCAAAGGTTTTGAGTCAGAAATATTTTTTAAATGAATAGTATTTCCTATTTTTATGTAATAAATGCTGTTCTTTTAAACACGTTCCTTAAGCACTTTATCCATCAAGGAATCTTATAAAAATATCCAGGTTTCCACAGCAGAACTAAGCAACTGTTGTCATTAATAATTAGTAAAAAAATTGTGTCACATTGAAGAGTGAAGTATTGGCAGCTACTTCACTCTTGGCAGCAATAGATACAAATTTTACATGTATTAAAAACTGAAAAGAGTGAACTTAAACAATATTTTACAATATTACTATAATAATAAATGCACATGTTTTTGGTAAAATGTAACCATTTAAGCGTGTTATGTGTGTTTTGTGTTTATAGATGGCTTGTTCCTCCCATCTCCACTCCCCAGTCCAGCGCTTCCTCTGAAACGGCAGGGCAGCGGCAGCAGTGGTTCAAGCAGTCGGAGGAGGAGAAAACACCACCGGCATCGCTCTGAACGGCACATCTCATCCGAACGGCAGAACGGAGAAGTCAGCACCAGCACCTCAGGTTAGTTCACACAAACACACATACACAGCCTATTTCCCACATCATAGATCAGTCCCTGATGTTAAAATACACATGAAATCAAAACTAACCATATTGATTTTGCTAGCTCACATTGCTAGTTTTGTGGTGAGCAATTCATCTGTGCGTGTCATTAAGAAAAAAAAAGTTTGCCCTTGTAATCTAAAATTGAAATCTGAAAATGCACTTCCTCTTTGTTTTCAGTTAAATTCTCAGATTACGTCTGTCTGAGGTATTGGGAGTGGTTAACGTACTTAAACCACACCCCTCCATCTGTCAGTTTTGACAGAGCTATGACAACAAACAGAAATGGCAAGGAGGAGGTGTCTGTAAGGTTGTAAAAACTCTCCCCAAACCCTTTTCTCGATCTTGCTGAATGAAATGCCTACTTTACAACATCCAGTCAGATGTCAAATCAATTCTTTGCAGTAGAAAAAAACAAGCCACGCCCACTGTTTTCTCATTTAATATTCAGTTTCTCTAGAAACTGCATCACAATACAACAACAAAAAAAAACATCAACAGCTTCCGGTTCATGCTTTAATGGTCATGGTGTTTTTCAGATGGTGGGGTGTGTGTCGGCGTTGCGTGTCGTGGGAATGAAGTGTGCCCGTGCGGTGGATCTCACAGCTTGCTGGTTCCTGCAATGCTGTCCCCTCCTGAATCTCTCCTCATCGCCTGCATCCGCAGAGGCAACTACATAGAGGCCCAGCAGGTAAGATCACAATCCAGAGCAATTGTGTCATTCCGGTGATGAACATGAAGTTGCCAAGTGATGAAATATTGATACCCTTGTATGTTTGTTATGAACAAACCAGGAAAATTTTAGCATTCCCTACGCTTTTTTTTCTATGTTAACCTGCTTTTTAGTCAATATCAGTTCAGACCAAGGCTATTATTGTTTTGTATTTTTAAAATTGTTTTTTATTTTGATGCTTTTTTAAAAAGTGTAATATAAAATTCAGTTTAGTTTTAGTTTGTTTCATTTAATGGTTTTGTTAGTTTTAATAAAATTTTTATTTTGTCTATTAAGTTTTTAGGTATTTAGTTTCTTTTTTAGTTGTAAGAATTAACAGAACACATGCAGTGTCATCCAAAGCAAAGTTTGGAGTGTTTTCACAGCTTATGTTAACTCTTGTGCTAACCTCTTAGTAATAAAAATTAAATAATTGCTTGAACAGATACTGAACCCAAAACCACACGAATGCAATCAAATAAAGTAAAAATTATGATGATAAATTATGATAAAAAAATAATAAAGACATATTCATGTTAAACATCATTTATGTAGTATATGCGTAGTTTACCGTTTTTTGGCAAATAAAGAATAAATTTTTTATGTTTATTTAAAAAAAAAAGATTAAAGTTTAATCTTGTGCTTAACTGATGTGTTTGGCTGTAAAAGCACCATCTACTGTTATTTCTGTAAGTTAGATTTGCCGGCACAAAATGAGTGCTTACGAATTCTGAAAACAATTATTATTTTTGCTAATTATTTTTTTTTTTTAGTTAGTTTTTCAGTGACTCTTGTTAGTTTCAGTTTTTCATTTATTATGAAATGTAAAATTTTATTTCATAATATTTTTTGAGTTTTAGTCTTAGTTTTCATTTACTAAAATATCCTAAATTCAGACCTATGTTTCTGGGCTTCTAATTGTCATGTGTCTATGTATGTTTATTAGGTGATTGCAATGTATGGTTTGGAGAACTCTGAGTGTGCGGGTGAGCTGGTCTTTATGGACCGGTACAGGGAGGTTCTGATTGAGCTGTCTCAAGTGGAGCAGAAGATCGAGAGCCAGTCACTTTCGTCATCCTCCTCGTCTTCGGAGGGTCTGGGCACACTTGGTGTCGCTCCAGCAGGCAGGACCAGAATGGGCAGCAGTAGCAGATTAACACTCAAGAGCATCGGAAGTGCTGCAGCTGCAGGTATTACATGCACAGATAGACGTGTGCAATATTTTGAGGGAGTTTTATTGGTAATAATAATTTAACAATGTTTTGCTTAGTGTGTTGGTGCATTGACTGGTTTAGGCCTGTCATGGATAAATAAATGTGACGTTAAATTTGCCAAGGGGTGGCAGCGAGTCTTTATTTGATGAGGGACTCACTGAATAAAAAAATAAATCCAAAAGTCGATACTGAAATTTTTAAAGCGTCCATTTCCTGCTAACATTTGATCAATGTTGATCAAAGTTCTGAAGGGATAGTTCACCACAAACTGAAAATCTGTCATCATTTACTTACCCTTTACTTGTTACAAACCTGTTGACTTTCTTGTAATGAACAAAATATATATATATTTCAAAGACAGCTGGAAACCTGTAACCATTGGTTTCCGTAGTATTTGTTTTTCCTTCTAAGGAAGTCATTGGTTACAGGTTTCAGCTTTCTTCAAAATATCTTCTTTTGTGTTCAACAGAATAAAGGAACTCATAGATGTTTGGAACCACTTCCAATAGATAGTAAATAGGGAACAAAAAATTCCAATATTAAATAGGGAACAAATGTTTATTTTTGGGTAGACTTTCCCTATCAACACCACTAATTGGCCATTGGGTTTACATTTTCAACAGATAAAACTGCACTTGGTGAACAGCGGTGAAGAGTGGTGAAGCTATTACCTTCAGAGCCAATCTGAGTCATATCTGTTGAGCATGTGAGCACAATGGCCAATCGGTTGTGTTTAAGAATGTGTTCATCAGTGCTCAAATGTTAGCGGGAAATGGAGGTGTTAAATAAAATGTCAATATCAATCGGTACCAAGGTCAATACTTTTAACAAAAGAATAAAATATTCAAAATAAAAGAATAAGATGTGCCATATTTTTGCTAATTAGTGATAATGTCTGACAAACTTGGTCTTCCTTTCCTTAGGCATGGCCTTCTATTCAATTTCTGATGTGGCTGATCGTTTACTGAGTACCCCGAGCAAGCCAATACCCTGTCTAGAGGACAGTTACTGGCTCTCCCAGTGCACTATAGACTCGCCAGACTTCGTGCGACCACTTGTGGAAGAGTTGAGCCCTGCAGCAATGGCAGCCTTTGACCTGTCCTGCTGTCAGTGCCAGCTGTGGAAAACATCCCGGCAGCTGCTGGAGACTGCAGAGAGAAGACTCGGCAGCTTTCTAGAGGCCAGGGGTGAGTTTACACCAAGCAGCTTCATCTGAACCTTTGTTTTTTGCTGAGTCCTGACTTATTTTGCCTACCGCAGGTGTACGAGTAGATCCAAAAGTTCCTCATGCCAACGGAATTAGAGGCTTCCCTTCAGTACTGCAACAAATTAGCAAGATCCTTAATAAAACCTCCACCAACAAAGGCATAAGTAAAACAGGTCTGAAGGCTGTGCACACACTTATGTATTTATTTATTTATTTTTAATATAAATCTTTAGTTCAACACTTTTCTTTCTCTAGACTGTAATGCAGAGGAGAACGCTGTCGGTAGCCCTTTTGGCTGCAGTGCACAGGAAATGCTGCTCTCTTGTCATACAACATTAACAGAGGAAACTATCACCATCCAGCAAAACCTGAATCAGCGCCTTGAGGTCACGCTTCAGACCCTGTTCTCGGCCACCAACACCTCAGGTACTAGTAAAGTGAGCTAGGCATCGCTTTAGTGCAATTATCAGTGTATGTTGAAACCAGGACACAGATTATGAAAAAATTCTAGTGTTCTAGTGTCTCTGGTGTTTTTTTTTTTATTTTATTTTGAGAAATGTAAAAATATGCTAATAATGTTGTGATCAGGTGTGCGGCACACATCCTTAAATGTGAGGCTCAAACGTTTCATTCGCCCCCTAGTGGCTGGCTGCAGTACAGGTCATAAACCTGCCCTCCTCATATAAATAATGGGTGGTGAGACAAACAATTTTTTTTTTTTCCTGAACATGGTTTTTCGTGGTTACCGCATCTTTTTGCCTTCACTTTTCTTGAGTTAAAGGAAGTGGAGATGTGTTTTCCATCTTTTTGTTGTTGGTGGTGGTAATTAATACATTTTCTCATTGTATTTCTAAATATCTGTTCTGTATTCTACAGACATTTAAATGGGTCATTTAAAATTATATTCAGCCAAATGATAAATTCATTTACAAATTATGTTCAAGATTATTTGTACTTTTTTTACCATGTTTATAAATGTGTAAAAGGACGTAATTCAATTCTTATTGGCTTTTTATTGGTGTCCATTTCTACAATATAAGAGACAAAATGCTTTGGAAAAAATTTGACAAATGGATGACAAATTTGAAAATTAGATACAATTCAGTATCTTATCTTATTCACTGTCTTAAGTCCTTATGCCATGATTTACCAGCATGTTTATGTCTGATGTGGTTAACAAAGAATTTAATTGGCTTCAGTAATTAAATGTTTTGGCAGCTTGTCATCAGTAATGGATGGACTGGGGAGGAGCTTTTCATTCTTAATAATATACAGCTCTGTAAAAAATATAATTTACCTACTATACATATATAATTTATATTAAAATCTGAAATCATGGAATATTTTACATTAACCTATGGTCATATGCTGCATTAAATGATAGCAATCTTATTTAAAACATTGTAGATGCATCATTGTTTCTTTTTTTTTACCTAAACTACAATTGAATACCAACATATTAATGGCCAATCCAGAGAAACGATAAAAGTGTGGAAGTGGTTTCTTAATTTTTTCCAAAGCTATATGTATTTTTAAATCCAATGCATTAACACATTCAAAAGCTGTTCAGTTTTCTGTGTTGTGACTTCTTTAAATGTTATTCTTTTACAGTAGACAGTCTGGCGGGAAGCTCTCTCCTGACGGCACTGGCTGAACAGGCTGCACTGAAACAGTCTGAATTGGATTGTCACCCAGTGCGGACAGCAATGAAACAGCTCCTACAGTGTCTGGACCAGCTCTGCCCGTTTGTGCCTGATGGTACTCCTGACAGACCTGATTACATACGCAGCTTCTTCGATTACGTCAATGTGTTGGCTTCAGTACTGGTGCGCAGTTTGTGGTCAGAGGGTAAGACTCAAGATAACAGTAAACAGAATTGTTGAAATGGAATGTTTATAAAGAGTCACAAACTGTGATATTTCTGATCTCAGATCAGTCCACGGAGGTGAAATTGGGAAATCCTCTTTTGCTGTTGCTCCAGTCGCCAGCCCAGCTCCTCTCTCACCTGCTGTTTGATAGACAGGTGTCACCTGATAGGTAAAAAAGAGCTGTCTTTGTTAATCCTTGTGTATTGTTTAAATTTACTATACTTTCATTATGTTAGTGGGTGTTTTTGCCCCATTTGCTCCATTATAATGACATTTTTTGATTGCAAAGCCATGACACCAAATAATCATCCATTCTTGAAACGTACATTTTGTTATTTTTACTGTTGATCAGGCACCATTAACCCTTTAGATAGGCCTGGGCAAAAAAAATATGGAGTTCTAGGGAGTAAAACAACAAACTATAGTGTGCCTGCATAAATACGCTTACTATGATCTTTTTAGACATATCAAGAAAAGTGCACAAAGGTCTCTTTAAATCCCTTTAAAATTAAATTTTAACACACACACACACACACACACACACACACACACACACACACATTATACTCTATATAACTACATATAAAAGCCCAAAATTAACGTTTTTTGCACTGCCAACTGATGATCAACAGAAAAGATTACAAATTTTACCTTTTCCTAACAGGGATAACCAGCAACAATCAAGAATACACGATTATATGGTGTCATGCCTTTGCAATCAATAAATGTCATTATAATAGAAGTCAATGGGGCAAAAGCAGCCACTAACATAACGAAAGGGTAGTAAAATTGCCCAGAGTGTATTGTTGAGTTTTTGAAAATGTTCAAAGCATTTTCCCAAAATACGTGTCGAAATAAGTTTTGTCACCAAAAATCATTCTATTTGCTGAAACACAAATTAAATATAGCCAAATTAAGCCTCAAAATCATCCCAGAGTGGATGAAAACATCCCTAACAGCACACAAGGGTTAAAGTGCTGGAGATGTAAAAGGTAGATATATTTATAATCAGTCATATCTGTGTCTCTTGTCAGGGTTCTGTCTCTTCTGCAGCAGGAGCGTCTGCGTTTGAGTGTGCAGCAGGTTGTAGTTCAGCGCTGCTGTGAAACTCTCCCTCTTTGGGACTCTAGAGCTGTAAACTTTTCTCAGAGGGTCTCAGGACTCAACGGTGGAGCTTTCTGTCCGGCCAGCATTGCCTCAATTCTCCAGCAGTATGCTCAAGAGTGCACCCCTTGCCTTGACCTCTCTGACCCCACCACGACCTCTGAACCCAGCTCTGAGTCTGAGGTCTCGGTGGAGGATGTGTCTGCTGCATCCACCAGCCTCTCCACCTCTCCGCCCTCGCCATCTTCATCCCCTCCTTCCTCTTCTTTTCTCCTCACTCCATCTGCACTGTCTTTCCTGAAGTCCCGTTCTCCTCTCGTTGCCGCTCTGGCTTGCCTCAGTGCCAGTAGGGGTGGTGTGACCCGTGTGACCTCCTCCGGCTGGTCAGGTTTGCCTTCATATTTTCGTGGGTCTGGACGTAAAGAGGCGGTTTTGGATGGAGAGCAGATCTCAAGGGAAGGGGAAGCCCTGCTTAAGAACTTTCCCATCCTGAGAATGTACTTGCGGACCATGGCAGAGCCAGTCCTGGGGGTCTCGTTGGAAGCAGATGAGGGTCTCGGGGCAGCCCTCTGTGGGAAGCCTGTGGTGGGGATGCTGTTTTCAGGTCTGCAGGGCAATGCGGCGCAGGCAATGGCTGCTGAGGCATTCCAGCAAGCCCTGAACAACGGCGACCTGAACAGAGCTTTAGATCTGCTAGAGCTGTATGCACAACCTTGCAGCCAGGAGGGGGCTCTGCGGGACAAACTGCTGGCTTGTACTGCACTGCAAGGTAAGATTCATCTAGTCAATGCTAACAAACTGTCTGTTACAGTTTTTGATCTTGGATTTACAGTACCTGCTGAAAGAATCAGGATTTTTTTTTTTATAATTTAAAAATATATATTTTGAATGATTTTTTTAATGACTTTTTATTGATTTTCGTATTTGCAAATAATGCAGATGAATATCAAGTACAGAGCATTACCATAAAAGCAGAACAATACAAAATAAATAAATACAATAAATAAATAAATACCGTCATATAAATTGAGTAAATAAACCAAACCAAAACACATACAAAAAAAAGTGGGTGGGGGTGTTGCCAATATCATAGCTTTAATTATTATTATAATTACACTGGCCAGTTATTAGTTGCGTTATATTATTTATAGCAATTGTTAATGTTAATAACTGTTTAGTTTGAGAATTCGTTTAAATATCTGACAACAGGTATTATGTGCCATAATAACAATAAAATAGTACAGATGGTCCCTGACAAGGCCATAAATAAGAAAGATTAACTCTTCATCTTTCTTTCGCTGCCTCTTTGTGCAGAATCCAGCAGTGCTGAGCAGTTGTTTCGTGTACGGGACTGGGAGCTGCGTGGACGTGTGGTTCTGCAGGGTTTGGACCGCTGGCCTTTACAACAGTGTTTAGATTTACTGCACTTCTGTCTCAGTGACCAGAACACCAAAGATCCACTTCGAGAGCAGCTTCAGCAGAGGAAACAGGAGCTGGACATGTATCAGCGGGTCAGTCTGACACAGCATTATTGTTTGTCAGTGTTAGGCTGAACTTTATGGCTAGAAGATTTATCTGTATTGCAATATGCTTGAATCAATACTTTGTGTTTTTAAGACATTCAGTGTGTGTAAACATACCTGAATTAACAAGAGAAAACTGTTGAAGCATGTCACCTTCTGTCTGTATTTATTATGCTCCAGATAGAGGCTGTTTTAGAATTGCAGTAAGTGCCAGTTAATGCACAGATACACTGTTAATATCAGAACTTGGTTGATAACATGGTTTTGTTGTTTAGATGCTGAGATTGCAGCCTCCGTTGCCATGGGAGACGTGGCAGGAGTTGAGGGAGGAGTCAACAAAAAATCCTGAATCTGTCTTCAGTCAAATGCTGGAGGCCAGAGTGAGTCTATAGAAATCTTTAAAATCAATCACTAGATTTTTACCACATGTGAGTTTTTGTGTAAACCTAGACAGCTAGAAGAAGGAGTTAAAGAGCACAAGAGATGAACTGTATTATACCATGCATTAATGTAATGTCTTATTGTAGTAAAGGACTTAGATTTTGTGTTAAAATTTTGTGTGTGTGTGTGTGTGTGTGTGTGTGTGTGTGTGTGTGTGTGTGTTTGTTTGTGTGTTTGTTCGTTTGTTTGTTTGTTTGTTTGTTCTCAGGAATTTGAGTTGTGTGCCCAGTGGGTGCAACTTTATTCAGTTTCTGATCAGTCTGGAATGCAGCTGCAGACTGAACACCTGCTGTACCTCCTAGAACACAATCACACAGAAGAGGCTTTCCTGGTGAGTGTGTGTTTCTGCTGAGTTTACTGTGTCTGCCTCAAGATAGCAAACTTAGATAAAACGATCACTTGATATTGTGTTTGAGGTCAGTAATAAAAATAAGTTTGCAAAAAAGGCTGCTTTTATTTGATTTGAAAAATACAGTAAAATGGTAATATTGTGAAATGTGTTTATAGTATAAAATAGATGTTTTGTAATTTTAATACATTTTAAAATGTAATTTATTCTTGTGATTACAGAATTTAGCTGCCATTACTCAGATGGTCCTTCAGAGAGTGTTTTAATATGTTGTGCTGCTTAGTATTTTTTGTGTGTATATGATTTACATGTAAACATTATAAAGGTCTTAAATGTTCCTTGTAAAGCTCTTTCCAAAGAAAAGGAATTTTAAAAAGCACTTAAAGAAAAAAATGTCCCCATCTGTGTGCAGCTCCTGGAGGCTCTCTCTGACTCGATGGGTTTAGAGGTCAGCGAGCGAGCCCTGGATCGAAGACCTGGATTGGCTGCCTGTCATTTCCTCTCAGATTATCTCACCTTGCACTTCCAGAGTCAGATGACCCCAGCACGGAGACGCCATATCCATGCCTTGCACCTTGGTTCTAAGGTGAGAATATTTAACCTGATCAGATAACACACTGAATCTCCTGCCACCAGATTTTCTTTTGACACAGTGCCTGTTGCAGGTTCTGCTGACTCTGCCAGAAGCATCTCGCCAGGACTATTTTTCCCTGCTGTCTGATCCGCTACTCATGCTGGAGCAGATGCTGATGAATCTGAAGGTAGACTGGGCTGCTGTTGCCATCACCACTCTGCGGAGCCTTCTGCTGGCACAGGACGCTGGCATCACCAACCAGCACATTGACACCCTGCTGGCTGATTACGCCTGCAAGGCTCTTGAGTTTCCTTATGCTCCCAGAGAGTGGTCACGTTCTGGTGAGTTGGAGCAGTGCTGAAAACTAACATTTTTGTCAATACTTAAGTGTTTGCATTGCAACTCATCTGGTCTCTCTCTTTTTCTCTCAGATTCTGTCATTAGTCTGCAAGATGCATTTCTGCAGTGTCCAGCTCAGGAGAGTTGCCCATCTTCTCCAAGCCACACACCTCCTCCATCAACAGGTAAGAAGCACACCATCCTCAATGATCAGACCTTTTTTTTGTCACACCACATTTTGGAGGATACACTACTAAAACTTCTTTTAGTTATTCTAACAGTCCTACAGTTATGTGATGGATTGTGTATATGCTTTACTGAAAAAGATGGGTTTTTAATCTAGTTTTGAACTGAGATTGTGTCTGAGCCTCGGACATTATCAGGAAGACTATTCCAGAGTTAAGGAGCCATATATAAGAAGGTTCGACCTCCTTTAGTGGACTTTGCTATTCTGGGTACTAACAGAAGCACTGAGTTTATTAGTCTATGATGACCTCATAGTTTAGAAATCATGTTTGTTTACACTTTTTTTCTTTTTCTTTTAGGAAGCACACCCATGCAAACACCCTCCAGTGAGAGACGTCCCAGTGGGAAGAAGATCCGGCCGCTGGCCACCCCTTTCACCCCTCCAGAGAAAACCCCTGACCGCAAAGACTGGATCCCAGACCACAAACAGCACATCTGCATGGTCTGCCAGAGGGAGAGATTCACCATGGTGAGTAAGCTTATGTGATCGGACGCACTTGTGATTACATGTTATGTTAGTAAGCTTCTCTCTATGAGTTTGAGAGTCTTTAAATAAACCTTTTCCTGGGTCAGTTTAACAGACGGCATCACTGCAGACGCTGTGGCAGACTGGTGTGTCATTCCTGCTCCAGCAAGAAGATGGCAGTAGAAGGCTTTGAAGAGCCGGTCAGAGTTTGTGACCAATGCTACAACTTCTTCCACACAGAGTAAGACACATGCACTCATATATTTTATTAGCACAAGATGAATTCAGCATGGGAACAGAACGTCTTATGATAAAATTCATTGTTTGAGCACAGCAGAAAATGCTAAACCTTTTCCACTAATCTTGGTTTCTGATATACACTATTTATATAATGTTTATTGCAGCTCAGATGAGGAGCTTGAACAAGGGGAAGGTAAACTTGTCTATGTTTGCTACAGTACATACAAAATATTTTTCTTTCTCCTAAGAAGTTTTCAAAACCCATCTTTACTCGGATCATTATTTCAAGGTTAGAAACTAAACTTTTCCCAGTAGCAGGCAGCCCTTCATCCATTGATGAGGTCTTGAATGGGGTGCTCAGTCTGCCTGAGGTGTCACAAAAGCAGTACCGCCTGAGTCCAAATCCAGCAGAGAACCAGCAGCTGAAGAGCGAGTTCTACTACGAACAGGTTGTGATTTTGAGGAATGACCGTGTTTGGTTTAAAATAAAATGTTCTTCTGTTTTCTCATTCATATGGTCTCTTGTTAAAGGCACCCAGCGCATCTCTGTGTGTGGCTATAATGACACTACACAGTGATCATGCGGCCTGTGGGCAGCAGCTGATTGACCACTGCCGCTCACTGTCCCGAAAACTGACCAATCCTGAGGTGGACGCGCGTCTTCTGACTGATGTGATGCGGCAGCTGCTGTTCAGTGCCAAACTCATGTTTGTAAATGCAGGATGCACACAAGAACCAGCACTCTGTGACAGGTGAGACACACTTTTACTTGTGTTCACAGAATAATAAAGAAAAACTGAAACATTAAAAATAATTATTATGATTAATAATAATGTTTATTTATTGTGTTATAATTAAGATTATGTTTCCAATTTAAATAAAAAAAATATATATTTCTGTGATGACAGTGCTGAATTTGCTTCAGAAGTCCTTCAGAAATCTGTACAATAAGCTGATTGAAAATCTTACAGACCCACAACTATGAAAACTAGTGCATGTTTCTTACACTTATCTTTCATTGCTTTTTTTGTCCGCAGCTACATCAGTAAGGTGGATGTGTTAAAGATCCTGGTCACTGCAAACTACAAATACATTCCATCTCTGGATGATATTCAGGAAATGGCTGCAGTGACGCGTCTGCGCAACCAGCTGCTGGAATCTGAATACTATCAGCTGGCTGTGGAGGTTTATTATTTTTTAAGATTTTAAGTCATCTTAGCATTTCAAGTTTATAATTTACTCAGCCTTATACTTTTCGAAGGATAGTTATCTGCTTTGAGTACAGATATTTTTTAATAATGCGCAGGTGTCAACCAAGAGTGCACTGGACCCGAATGGTGTTTGGCAGGCGTGGGCAATGGCATCTTTAAAGGCTGGAAATCTCAGTGGTGCCAGGGATAAGTTTGTTCGCTGTCTGAAAGCACCAGTAGATCGAAACCAGCTAAACCACGGCCCGAGACTTCTGCAGGAGATTATCCAGCACCTAGAGTCCACCGTCAAACTCACTCTGAGCCCGGTATAACAGAGACTAGGTTAACAGGATCATTGATTTTGCTTACAGGATCTTTCCTAAATCATTGTGTGTTTTTGTTGGATCTAGACGATGGATGAGGATATCCTGGCATCTCTGCGTGAACTGGAAGAGGCTCTGTCTGATTCTGCTCTTCCAGAAGGCACAGAAAGTAAAGTTCAGCGCTGTAGCTTTCATCAGGAGTGTCTGTTTTACCTGGTCACATACGGCACACATCTGAGCCTCATCAGCTTTTACCTGCGCCACGACTGCCTGAAAGATGCACTCACCCACTTACAGAACAAGGTTCTGCAAACTTTGCACAGCATT
Source organism: Danio choprae (assembly GCA_903798125.1). Lineage (NCBI taxonomy): Eukaryota > Metazoa > Chordata > Actinopteri > Cypriniformes > Danionidae > Danio > Danio choprae. The sequence continues at coordinate 13,327,394 of CAIGQW010000302.1, read as the reverse complement.
TATCTTTATATTAGCACCATGCTATAGGGTTAGCTATCTTTTTTTTTTTTAAGCACTCTAGAAATAAAGGTTATTTTTTTAAATACATTCAATAAAAGTGAGAATTCTAAGAAAAATAATCAGAATCTGCAGATGCAAATCCACAGTTTAGATTTTTTGTGAGATATAAACTCAGAATTGATGTAAACAAAGACCTTTTTTTTCAAAAACACACACACACACACACACACACACACACACACACACACACGCAAATACACACACACACACAAATATTTTCTGACCCAAAACGGTTAAACAGCATTGTTTATGTAATCTCCATCTTCATTCATTCATTCATTTTCATTTCGGCTTAATCCCTTTATTAATCTGGGGTCGCCACAGCGGGATGAACCGCCAACTTATCCAGCATATGTTTTACGCAGCGGATGCCCTTCCAGCTGCAACCGATCTCTGGGAAACATCCATACACACCCATTCACACTCATACACTACGGACAATTTAGCTTACCCAATTCACCTATAGCGCATGTCTTTGGACTTGTGGGGGAAACCGGAGCACCCGGAGGAAACCCACGCCAACACGGGGAGAACACAGAAACGCCAACTGTAATCTCCATCTTATTTAAGCATATTTTAATATATGATAACGGGACTTGGATGTTTCCTTAACTGCTTGTCAGTAGGTCAGATTAACATGGTATATTTACTTTACATGTCATTAGTCTTTTGGAAATATTTTTTCTTTCTTTCTTGTTGCTTAATATAAAAGTGTCAGTTAATACAAAAAATATATGTATAAATATTCCCTCTCACCGTCTCTGTGTGTGTTTTTAGGGCTGTTCGGATGATGTGTTTCTGGAGGGCATCTTTCAGCCCTGTCTTGAACGTGGACGTTTAGGTACTTTACAAGGTCTGCTGGAAACTCTAGACCCCACACTGGAGACCTGGGGCCGATATCTGCTTTCAGCCTGTCAGCTACTGCAGCGCAGGGGACACTACCACTCTCTGTACCAACTCCAGCAGTTCATGATGGTACTTTAAAACAGCACACTTATTCTTTCTGTTATGTCTGCATCAGCTTGGTGCTATACTTTTCTTTTTTTTCTATCTCTTTATAGGACCACATTCGTGCCGCAATGACGTGCATCCGCTTCTTTTCTCATGGTGCTCAGTCATACCTGCAGCTGGGAGAACAGCAGCGCTGGCTGATCCGGGCTAAAGAGCACCTGAGGACTTACCTACAGGAGCAACAGAGCCGCAGGAAATCCCACAGCTCCTCTTTTAGGAAGAAAATGAGCTCCACTGATGTCTCCAGGTGCCACAGATTTTCTGCTATTGAGAATTGGTGTTTTTGATTAAAAAAAAAAAAATTGAAACGCATTCCCAGCAGTGTTGGTACTGTCAAAGTGTTTACATAATTATAT
>CAIGQW010000302.1:13283811-13312867 GCA_903798125.1 Danio choprae | reverse complement strand
GCGCGCGCGCGCGTGCTTGTTTGTTTGTTTGTTTGTGTGTGTGTGTGTGTGTGTGTGTGTGTGTGTGTGTGTGTGTGTGTGTGTGTGTGTGTGTGTAATGGCATAATGTTCTTATTTTCTATTTCATATTTTGAGGCATTTAAATGATAGTTTCCTCCAAATTTGTATTATTGTCCGTCTGTAAATGTACACTGTAAGAACCAGTGTCAGTTGTCTTATTGTAGTCTTCATTGTGTTATTACGCTGTTATTGTCTTGTAAATATTATCACATCAATAAAATAATTAAATAAGATGACTGAAATTAACCAACATTTCATTTAAATTTCTAGAGGAAAGGAAGAGGATTGTCAGGGACTTTGATGAGCGTGTTTCAGAGGCTGAAGAAGTGGTAAGTAATGATGTTCACTTTAGTATCAGTCTTGATTCCTGCTACTTAAAAATTGTATCTTTTACTTGGGTTATATATTTCCTCTTTTCCTGTTTTCTGCTTTTGAGCACTGCAGGCCTAATTAATTAATTAAAATAATACTATTATGTAATTTGTATATGTGTAAGTGGTAGTTTGTTTTGACAATGCCCAAAAAATAATAATGGTTTAAGGTTAAGGTTGTTTCTGATCATTGAGTAATAATAATAATAATAAAAAAACATTTCATTAGTCTTTAGTATATGACAAAATAAAAAAATAAAAAAATTATGTTCATGAAAATACACAGTAGCATTCTGTAATAGCTCTGTTTGGAGTCCCAAATGAGGACATGCATATAACCGAAGACATATAAAATGCCTTGGCCATTGTAACGTTAATAACTAGAAGAAGAATTCTTGTAGAGTGGAAATCACCAATGCCACCTAAACTGTCACTTTGGCTTAGTGATGTAATGTTATTTTTTAAATCAGAAAACATTTAATATTTTCTCAGAGGATCAACCAGAACATTTTACAAAACATAGGACCCTTTATTAATCCATATTGAGAATAATGTACTCCTCCAACCATGAATCCCCCCAACATCCCCTACCCCCATGAGTTTTATTTGATTTATTTTTATTTGACTTATTTAATTATTTAATTCGTTTCTTTTTCTTATTTATTTTTTATTGTTTATTTATTCAGTCTTAAGTTAGTTTGTGGTTAAAAAAAGGAAAAAACAAGACGAAAATACCTTTGTTACGGAATACCTGCAATGTATTGTACCTTGTTTTGTCAAAAACACACATACAAAAAAATACACAGTAGCATTATTTAAACTCATTTTATTTTAAAGGGTATAACTCTTAATATAAATTAATGTTTGGTAATTGTCATGAGGGCTGATGGTGTTAAAGAAAATCTGTCAGTAAATATGCTATTTATTTTGTCAGTAAATATGCAGACAGTTTTGAAACAGAGACATTTTCAGGTTGTTTTTGACACTTGTTTTTGTCCACTATGTGCTTGTGTAGTTTTTTTTAAATTGACATACAAGGGTTAAACTTTAACAGTAAATTCTTACTCTCTAAAAAATCACAATTTGATGAAACTTGATTTTCAAACTGTCATTGAGCTAAAGCAATAGGTAATACTAAATAATAAATACTAATAATAAACTAATAATAAAAGCATTACTTTGAAGTAGTGGGAACCCTGATACATTTACATTACTTTTATGTGTATTCTATTAGCAGACTCTTTTATCCACTGCAACTTTATCCATTTTTTAAATCTTTTCATATATTTTTTTCTTTATGCAACTTTTATACAATCCAACTTTATCCAATGCTAAGAGAAAACGTCATCAGCAGCAGTATATCCCGATATACCATACAGTGTTTATTAGAATGCTAGAATAGAAATTAAATTGATGTCAGTTGAAGGTTGGCAGCTCATTCCAGAAAAAAGGAGCAGAGATGATAAAGGGTGATAGTTTTGGTGAGCAACATTAATTCTTGTGAAAGTTTTGATGATCTGTACTGCAAGTGGTTGTGTTTGGACAGTTTAAGACAGCAGGTGGCAGTAATGCTTCACAAAATCGCCCTTGTTGGGACATACAAAATGCTGAGATACTGTGTGTTATATAATGTGTAGCATTAGCTCATTAGTATTATTCTTTACTTAAATTATAACACGAAAATTATTTAGTGAAAGAAAGTAAAACTTTTTTGTGTTGTGTTAGATGATCTGCATTTCACACGTCCATAAATGTTGCAAGGGATTTTTTTTGGTTTAAAATAAAGTTTTTTTTTTCTGTTTATATAAAAAAATTATATATATATATATATATATTCATGATAAACAAAAATAAACAATGTTTTTTTTTTTTTATCTTGAAGTTTGACTTTTTCTGAAATGACCCCAACATCAGAAAAAATAATCATTTTCATATTGTCATGAAGGATGTACACATTTAGGTTACAACAGTTGTCTTTCGGGTAAGTTTTGACCCGCCAACTATAAAGCCATTTTTACACCACAAACACACACACACAATAAGATTCTGCTTTTTAAACTTTTATAAATGTTGTCTTGATAAAAACATTTAACACCTTTGCAGGTACTTTTAGAAGTAGAAAATATACCCCTTTATTCATTCATTCATTTTCATTTCGGCTTAGTCCCTTTATTAATCTGGGGTCGCCACAGCGGAATGAACCGCCAACTTATCCAGCATATGTTTTACGCAGCGGATGCCCTTCCAGCTGCAACCCATCTCTGGGAAACATCCATACACACCCATTCACACTCATACACTACGGACAATTTTAGCTTACCCAATTCACCTGTACCGCATGTCTTTGGACTTGTGGGGGAAACCGGAGCACCCGGAGGAAACCCACGCCAACACGGGGAGAACATGCAAACTCCACACAGAAACGCCAACTGATCCAGCCGAGGCTCGAACCAGCGACCTTCTTGCTGTGAGGCGAACGTGCTATCCACTGCGCCACCGTGAGGCATACCCCCTTATGTTAGTCAAAAATGAGTTTTCCACCCTGATTAAACATTGATGAAAAACTCAATATTGATGAGAGAAAAACTAGACATTCACAGAGTTTGTGATGAAGATGAGATTTGTTTCTTAATGCAAAACAGATGTTAGGATTGAAATAAAAGTTTGCAGCTTTATTTTAAAGGTTATACAACAGTGTATGGTGTATACAATATTCTAAGACAACAGGAGGGTTAAATAATAATATTGCACAGTATTACTTTTTTAGAATATTGTTAATCAAATGAATGCAGCCTTGGTGAGCATATGACAATTCTTTGAAAAACATTTTGAGAAGTCCCCAAACTTTTGCATGATATTATGTGTAAAAACACAATAACAGCAACAGTGTCTGGCTGCCGCCTCCTCTGAGTTTATCATTAAACATGTAAAACCTCTCTCAGCTTCAGGGTATGGACCAGGAGCTGTTTGGTGCTCCATCATCCTTCCGAACCCCCATGTCAACAAAGGTTCGACTGTACCGACGAGATCTGGCCAAGCTGCAGAGAGACATCCGGCTCTCAGCGACACCAGGGCTTTCAGGTCAGCTCGGGGACAGCAGACCCGGCGTTTATGCTTCACAGAATGATCAGAGCGTAAGTAAAGTCTCATCATTAAAAGAGGCTGTTCAGGTTTTTCTCACTCTCGTGTGTTTTGAACTGGTCCAAGGGTTTTCTGTGAAACAATGTTTCATGGAAGGAGGAAGGTCACTGAGGGTACAATACAGATTAAGACATAATTTCTCCTTTATTGATCAATTACCCCAGACATCAGCTGAGATCATGGTTGAAATGTGTGTTGCTGAGGACAGAGAATTATTCATTTTTATAATAAAATCAGTGCTACTGATGATAAATTTAATTAACCATATTTATTTGGGTTTAGATAGAAAAGCGTTGTTGTGTTTAGAAAGGTATTGTTAAATAAAAGCTTTACTCCTTATTGATGACTTGCACAGAGTGATGATGGAGAATTTCTACATCTTTCCAGCTGGATCTAGATTTTGTCAGGCTAGAACTGGCTATAACTGCCCCACTGTACCCCTCATGTGTATTTCTACAGGAAGTTCCATAACTATGAGTATGTTTTGAACACTAGAGATCTCTATCTCTCCTGTGTACTAATGACACACCTTGCTATCATTCCAGAAGTGTTTCTCAGAAACACTACTCACCCCCGGCTACAGGTAGCACCGATTTGAACAATTTCAGTGAATTTAACAACTTGTTACCTACGTTTGTTAATAATATGGCAACGGGACAAACCCCTCAGGGCGTGAAAGTAAATTGACATAAAGTATGCAGTGCTCAAAACTTGATGCCAAACTTTGGTTGCTTGGTTAGTTATGAATGATTGACTAAAAATGTCATAGAATAAACTGAGGGTATTAAAATTTGTATGACTTAATATAACATAAAGGGTATTTCTCACTAACATTTGTAGAAAAAAAATGAAAAGTTTACATTATTTATTACGCCAGACGCTTATCTGCATTTCTGCATTACTCATAACTGAAGAACACTGTACACTGTAGGCTATGCTTATATCTATCACCACCTTTAAGCTCTTTCTGTAGTTGTTGTCTACTAAAAGCCTCAAAGGCATCAAGGCTAATGCAAATGCACAGATTTGTAGGCAGTTTTATTTGTGCACAGGCACAGACTTGAAGGAACAGTGAATGCTTCCTTTTGATCAGTCATCGCAGATTTATTTACTTTTTCCATTGTTTTGTTTAATTGCAATCAGATTGGTGAAAGTGAGCAACAGTTATCTTTCACTCAGTATCTTTCACTCAGTATATTTCATAGCACTGCTAAAAAACATTCTTATATTATATATTATATTCCTTTGTATTCCATTGAAGAAAATAGCCTTAATTTTCTTTGGAGTTGCATGAAATGTAAAATATTTTGGAGTGAATCATCCCTTTAATACTGAACTTTTAACTGGATGATCAGAATTACATTGTGTATTCATTTTGTTTTTGTTTAGAGCTGGCATTAAAGAGGTAACATCTCTTTGTTTTTGTTGTGTTTTATTTGTGCACAGGTATTTTCCTATTCTTTTCGCCTCTCTTTATTATTAGAGAACCAGTGAAAACTTCTCTTGCTGCTCTTTGGATGAATATTTTTCAAATGACAAATCTTTCATGGGTTTTCAATGACATATTTCAGTAACAGACCTTATTTTCAATAAATTAATCCATGCTGTTTTGCACCCAAATCTGAAAATTCTGTCATGATTTACTTACCCTTTACTTGCTCCAGACCTGTTTGATTTGTGCTTCTTATTTTCATCTGTTAAATCAATGGTTATAGGTTTTAGCTTGCTTCTAAATAACTTCTTTACTGTTCAACAGAATAAACAAACTCATAAAGGTTTGGAACCACTTCAGGGTGAGTAAATAATGAGGGGTTTTTTATTTTGGTGTGAGCAATTCCTTTAATACCTGTGGTTGTTTTCAGGTAGTTAGACACTTTTTATTTTATTTTATGAGTTACCTATAATCAAAAACAGATCCTTCCAGTTTGTCACTGCGTACGCACCCACACCCACACACGTATGTGAAGGGGTGTGTGATGCAGGTTAACTCCCTACATCTATACAAACACAGATGCTTGTTGCACTGCAGTGGAGTAATTTATTTTTCTGTTGCATATGCAGAAGTTGGCCTTAAGCAAGGTCATGATGTGTGTCCCAAGAGACCTGTTTCTGATCTCAATGAAACTAAGGAAATGAGGTCACAAGAAGACCTGAAACAACAGTGAATACTTCCTTTTGAGTGGTCATCACAGATTTATTTGCTTTTTCCTTTATCAGAATGGTAAAAGTGGCCAACAGTTACCTATCACCCAGTATGCTTTTATGTCTTGAACCAAACAAACCATCACTGAGAATAATGACATTTGAGTCTTAAAAAAAGTGTAAAACCTTACAAAGACTAATTCCATGATGCATTGTTAAAGGGTTCCATCCATCCATCCATCCATCCATCCATCCATCCATCCATCCATATTTATAATAATATAAAAACAATAACAACAAAAGACAATAAATAATTACGTACTATAATCAATATTAATCAATAATATTCTATAATAGACGTATGTAATGCTTATTACGGATTGTGAAGTTAGACTATTTTAGGGTCAAAGACAAAAAAAGTGATAATAATAAAAAAGGTTGCATTTTGTGCTTTTTTTCACTAAACATTAGAATGTATCCTATTTTTTTCTGATAATCTTTTCAGGCGTATTTAGAAGAAGAATTATTTGATGTGTATTTTAAATCTATATTCTTTGCTTATCCTTTAAATCACATCTTTTTTTCCATTTGTCAGCAAGGGAGTTACAGGAGTTACATTTTTTTAAGATTAAATAAATAATGAATCTTTAGATGTCAAGCATATATGCATGTATATGTATGTATATGCATGTATGTGTATTTATGTGTATGTAGTATAGTGCAGTTAATAAAGTTCATTTGGTGTAGACATCAAAATGAAATGTCTAACCTTTTGGCCCATATATTAATTTAAATAGTTTATATTACTGTGAAATACATACTAAATTTGATGGACTGTAATCTAACAGCAGGTCTGTTTTAAAAAATATAGTAATGTCTGTATATAATGTTGACCAGATTAGTACTTAAAGTTAAAAATGTTTCAACACTGGCATTATAACCGACTATGCAGCACATCTTAGTTAAACAATTACTAATTGCTGTGTTTGTTTTTGCAGACTCATCTTCAGTCGCAGCGTGCTTTGCTAATCCAGGGGACAGAGTCTCTAAATAATGCGTCAAAAAGTATTGAGCGAAGCCAGCGGATTGCGGCAGAGACCGACCAGATTGGCACAGACATCATTGAGGAGCTTGGAGAGCAAAGAGAGCAGCTGGACCGCACCAGAGATAGAGTAAGGCTATGTTTACACTAGTGCATTTTGGTTTTAACACAAAGTTTCTTAAAAAACTGTTTCTTGTCCATATTGACATATTCCCCTGCATTTCAGAAAATATCTACAGGTGTCAAAAGCTATAAAAGTGTAGCCTATATACAAATATTAGATAAAAAAAAAAGGTTATTTGTTATAAACAATTATTAATGTAGACAGAAAAAAAAAGTTGCATTTAAGTTAGAAGCAAATCCTTTAAATGTTACCTCTATTCACAACAGAAATAGATCAACAATTTTATGTTCACTTTTAAAATATTTTAGCAACCTAATGTTACACTGCAAATATTTGTTTGGAAGCAAGGTAAAACATCATCATTTGTCAGCATGGTGTGACCAGCACTGAATGTACAAATGGCCATTTAAATTGAGCATATGAAAGAGGCGTGACGAATCAGGAAAGGATAAGCAATAACCCAGACGACCAATCAGAAAGCAAATGTGGGCAGCCAGGCTCTTTTTTTTTTCTTCTTCTTCAAAGTCTGTTTTGGTTCATCTACACTGAAATGCAACCTTATATTATTTCCAGAGTAGTATAGTGTTGATAACTGTAGCAAAAATTGTGTGGTTTAAAGCACTAGTGTAAGCGTAGCCTTAAACATAGCCAAAAACCCAGAAAATAAACTGCAAAATGTTTACAATGAATTCAATTCCTCTCTCTCTTCTCTTTTCTTGCTCCACCATCAGTTGGTTAACACTGGAGAGAACCTGAGCCGGAGCAGGAAGATCCTGCGTGCAATGTCCAGACGGTGAGTCTTTTACTCTTATGAAACACATTTTGCATCACTAGAATTGTTTCCAAATCCTCTTTCTGAGAACACATCGAATCAATCCTTTCCTGTCATTTCAGAATCGTGACGAACAAACTGCTCCTCTCAATCATCATCATCATGGAGCTGGCCATCTTGGGTGGAGTGGTGTACTTGAAGTTCTTTCGCAAGTAGGCAATGTGATACACAAGACTCTCTCCCTTTTCTTCTTCCTGATGTTCACGGGTGACTGACCTGGCAACAATGTGCTGGATGCTTTTGTGACTGTTAGTGCCACATGGACTTGTATGAGAGGTTATTTTTAGTGCTAAACTTTATAAGCATAAGCACCGCTCTCAGGGTGAGAAGAAGATGGTGACCATTGTGCATTGACTTCTGGAGGACTTTGAAGTGGCGTTACTTCCTCCTTAGCTGTCTTGAACAAGGTGCCAAGGTGATCTGGTTGATGGATGAATGGTGTAAATGATGCATCCAGTGAAACGAGTGGATAAAGAAAATATATATCATATACATCCATTTTACAGGCCTCAATCACTTTAGATGGATAGTTCACTCCAAAATGGTGTAATTCTGTTTATTGACTTTGTGTCATTCCAAAACATTTTTTTTCTCCATACTGTGAAAGTTTTGGATCACACTGAATTTCATTGCACTGCTAAAAACATTCTTCTGAATATTTTCTATTGTATTCTATTGAAGAAAATAGATTGAAGGAAGTCTTAATTCTTTGGAGTTGCACGAGATGTAAAATATTTTGGAGTGGATCATCCCTTTAATAACTTTAATTGAAGGATCAGAATTGCATCATGTATTAATCTAGTCTTTGTTTTGAGGTGGCATTAAAGAGGATACATCTCTTTGTTTTTGTTCTTGAAATGGGTGTGTGTTTTACTTTTGTTTTTCCACCAATCAGTCAAACAGAGCTGAGTTTACCTCAGGCCAAGAGATTGACAGCTATAAACAAGCAGGTTACTTTATTCGGGAGCCCTGATTGGTGGAGAAAAGGGGTGTGTTTGGCCTGTCAGATAAGGGGGGCAAACATGACTGATAATATAGTGACACAAACACCTGATACATAGTGAAGACTAGCATCTAGGGCTGTCAATTCACCTTGACATACTGACATTTTGCCTGCTGATTGATGGTGTTTATTTCTAGTTGTCTTGAGAGCAAAACAGCAGACATGTGAGTGGAGTCATTTTACAGTGGTATGTTTGGGATTTGATTTGAGGTGTGAGCAGGTGATCGACCTGTTTTTTTTTTATTATTATTATTATAACCTATAATCATAGGCTGGTGTTATGATACATTGATTGGATTACAAATGGGGCAAATGGGTGATTTAACTGATGACTCTTTCAAATCAATTAAAAGCCTAAACAAAAAAAAAGACATTTTAAATTACATTAGGCCGTTTCTTTTATGAAACTTTATACCAAAATGAATGTCATTGTCATTAATACTCAGGGTGAGGGATCTGAACAATTAAACGGTAAACTTAGATGTGCAGTGTCAGGTCTTACACCCATTAAATAAATTGTAATATGGGTGTAGCATTGCGATCATTCATTTCAATTCAAAGCTATTTGCATAGTGATTTTCACAATACCTTTTCTTTCAAAGCTGCTTTACAAAAGTGCACGTTATTACATTCAACAGCAGATGCAGGAAAAGGTTAAGGTGTTGCGTATAGGGTGGATTCTACAGCTATCAAGCATGTATATTAATTTAGGAATTAATCAACAGTTACACAATACCATGTACATTTTAGAAGAAGTAATGGGATTCAGTAATTAAGCACATGATTTTGTGAATTGATCAACAGTTTGTGCTGTCCTTGAAGTCCTCGAACAATTGGCACTATCTCTAGAGGCCTTGGGATGCGATTGCGATCATCTCAATCCTATCGTATTTTGGCTTGATACACAATACTGGTCTTACAGTATGTTCAACAAAGCCAAAACAGTGGCTTAAAATTGTACATTTTAGGGCTGTACAATATATCGTTTCAACAGTCACATCGCAGAATGTGCAATGTTGGTAATATAGTTGACCAAGAGCCACAGTTTAGAACACATGAAATATGTGAAGTCACTGTAGAGTTTAACTATAATGCAGTGCAAGTTTATCATTTGCAGATGTTTTTAAGGCCTGTGACTGAGTTTAAAGTATTCAGGCACAAGCAATTGTGCCGATTGTAACATAAAAAAAGATGGATTGTATTGGATTATTTAAACAATAAATACTCATAGTGTTATTTTACATTGGATTTTTCAGTCTTATTGCCTGAATACTGTTAGACTCCCCCCACAAACCTTAAAACACTGTATATTTGAATTGTATATTGTGTATATTGAATTGTGTATATCTTTAATTTATTATTGATTCAATCCTAGATTAATGAATACTTTCTAAATAGAGCCGTTCAAGCCATCTGGTCAAACTGTATTCATATCGCATTATGTATTGCTAAAAAACTAAATATCGCAATGTCAGTTTTTTCCAATATCGTACGTTTAAAATTACATTTACGTTTTACATTTAAAATTCTTATAAAGTGCTGTATTTGTTTTACATCAAGAGTAAATCTAAATAGGTTGGATTTTGGTCCCTGAGTCTCACACAGTAGTGACCTCAGAATATAAATATTTGTTTTGTTCAGGTTTGCGATTGATTTGAAGTAGTCATCCGTTGATTCACCTGCTGTAGCCCGTTTATATTCCCATCAAAATATCATAAATCTTGTATATGACGATGGAATGTGATATGTGAGGATTATGGACGGGATTATGAACAAAGCATAGCCAGTGAATCAGCTGCACACACCTGAAATCAATCACAAACATATGACTGCAAAAGGACTCCAGCGATACTTCTGCTGTTTTGCTTACAAAGATGACAGCAGGCAAAAAGTCAGTATGTGGTCAAAAGAATGTTTTATTTTTAATTTACTAATAATAACCATTAAACTTGGTAGCTCAAATATAAGATTCTATATCGATACATACTATGTTATCATACTAATTTAAACCTGTCTTAATTGCATTTTGGTGAATTGTTTAGGTGAATATTATTGCTGTCCATGATACATGTTACATTTTTTATTGTAATACAGTTTATTATAACACTGCATTTTATCAACATAAAATACATTCTATGCATACAAGATCCCTATGTTGTCTGATAAATATCTTAATATCATTACAACGATGTATGAAATGGGTCATGTTTTTGCTTTTCTACAAGATGCAATATTGAGATTTGTAATATTCTTATTATGATAGTATGTAAATATGATAGTCTCAGATGTTTCAGAAGAAGGATTTAGCTCAAAGTAACTCACAGATCATATATTTCTTATACCTGGATTATGCTGAAATTTATTTACTTATTTTTTTTACTTTGTTTTCATGTGTCTTTATATTCATATAAGTTGCTGCCTCATTTTACAGCCTCTGAAACTCAAACAACAAACAAACAAACAAACAAACAAACCATCCCCCTGTTTTAAAGCCTTGTCAGTTTAAACTCCTGTTGCATTTTTTTTTATGAGCAAACAGACAGGAAGCGTGCGCTCGTAAACCTGCTGTAAGATGGTGGATAATGTGAGTATTAAAATAATGGTACATTTAGGTCCTCCTTAGAAGTTAGCATTTTTAAGTTTGCAAGTCGTAATTACTATGCAGTTGTGTTCATATGACATCAAGGTCAGAGCAAGATGGTTACATACATAAAATTCATGATTAACTCCACCTTCAAAGTTATTAATAAAGAATGTGCATTAGGGCTGCACAATATATCGTTTTAGCATCGATATCGCAATGTGAGTATCAGCAATAGTCACATCGCAAAAATGTTCAGTCTAAATTATAGTTGACCAGGAACCAGCGAATTGTATTTAATCTGTATTTATTATGGAATTCATATAATTTAAGCAACAACAACAAAAAAACATACTTAGAATTTTTGTCCTGTTTCTAGTCTAAATATCAACATTTCACAGCGAAAACAAGATTATTTCTGACGGTAAAAACTAAACAATATTTTTAATATTCATTTATTTTTAGAATTAGTTTGCTATTTTGACTAGAAACAAGACAAAACAAAGTAAGAAAAGCATTTTTTCCCCATTGATTATTCAGTCTCTGCACCTGGATACTGTTTGTCTCCCCAAAAATAGTCAAATAGTGCTATTCAATCTATCTTGTGAAACTGTATTCATATTGCAATATTTATTGCAGAAAAAGAAAAAATCGCAATATCAGATTTTTCCAATATCGTGCAGTCCTAATGTGCATTAGTGTTTTTTTTATTATTCAATTCAATTCATCTTTATTTCTATAGCGCTTTTACAATGTAAATTGTGTCAAAGCAGCTTTACATAGAAGTAAATTGAGTAAATATAGTAAATTGAAACTGTGTCAGTCCAGTTTTTAGTTAAAGTTCAGTTTAGTTCATTTCAGTGTGGTTTAATTTTCACTGCTGAAAGTCCAAACACTGAAGAGCAAATCCATCGATGCGCAGCTCCACGAGTCCCAAACCATGCAAGCCAGTGGTGAGGAACTGAAGAAGATTTTTATTTTCTAAACCTATGTAAAGACACAGTTAATTGTGTGAGTGGAGGGCCATATGAATCTGCCATTATATGTCTTTGAAAACAGGTGATAGGTTAGGCCAAAGGGGTCATAGAAGAGCATGAGAGAGGACTTGGGGATACAATGAGAACCATCTGTGTCAGAAAAGCATGAATGTATACAACATATGTTGAAACTGTCATATATGTTTGAAAAGACACATACTGTATGGTATAGGAGGTTTCTGTTTAGATGCTTGAAAACAAACACTAGTAATGATTGCCAAAGTTCAACTATATGTGGTAAAATAGTGATGAATACATTATATCTGTACATTATAAGGGCCAACAAGAAGAGGGGACTTTATATTGGGGTCGTAAATGAGTTGGAGGAGGGAGAGGCCTGTTGACCCAGGAACCAGCTGTGAAAACACAAAGGTGGGAGGAAGCAATGATAAAGGATGCAGTAAATTTGAGAGACATCGAATTTGTCCTGGGGAGAGACTGAGATGGGTCTGCTCCAGGCTGTCTCTGCTTTGTTGGAAAATATTCCAATAATGTATATTCTTCTGATATTCATAACCTCCAGACTAAGTTTGATTCATTAAAAGAAAAGCCAGAAACCACTACAGAACATACTTCACAAACTTATTCAAATCATGAAGGTGCTGTAGACGTAGTGTAACTGTACAGTGCTGTCATATTTTGTAAATGCATTTTAGTTTTATTGTAAGTGATGTACAATAGTAAGTCAATTTAAACAAACTCACCTTTGGTGCAGATGCTGCATCCATTTCTTCATGAACACTCCATGAACTCCAGCCTCCAAATTCAGATTTGTCCTCTCATAATTATCAATTTATGGTGGCGATCACGTGAAAGGACGACATGTTTGAGCAAGTTCAGAAATAATGATATAGAGAATTACTCCATTTAATGACTTGTGCTTTGTAACTTTGCAAATATTTTTCATTCTCAAGCAGCAACATTACAAGCTAAAGAAGCTGAAAGTGTAATAAATATAACATGACCACTTTAAATCTTAAACGTTGACGTTTTGTCATAGTATTATTTTTTGAAGTCTAGAGTGGGATTGTAAGCCAGAACAAGACCACTTTGTTTTAATTTAAATACTCGTTATGTATTTTAAGGAATAAATAATGGATTTTTGAGCCTAACTGATTAAAAGCAGTTGCTCATACTGGCCAGATGTATATTAGTTTTAATTAGCAAATGCTTCATGAATATATTTATTGGCAGGCCATCAGAAGATTCAAAGTAATAAATCAAGGACAATCAGTCTGTCTCCAGTACGTTAGTTTATTGCAACAACACTTTTAGTGAAACATAGAAATGCAACAAATCAAGCTACTCTTAGGAAGATATTGGTACTGGTGGTGAATTCAGATCTGAAAAAGGTGCACGAAATGCATTCATACATGATTTTTCAAAGGTTTATTTAAATAAAAATTAAACTTACTAAAATAACTTACTTCAAACAAACTATTTTTAAAAAAGCGTCTTAACCTAACCAAACCCACAGGATTAGATTAGCCATTAAAAGCAGTCCTACTATACAAAACAAACAGACATAGAAATACAATAAAAATCAGTTCTGGTCCAAAAGTGCAAACATGTTTCAATTCAGAGGAAAAACAGTCCACCAAAGTAAAGCTTCACCTCATCCTTCAAAGACTTTCTTTTATGTCATTTTTTTTTTTCCTGCAGTAATAAATGTGATCAGAGGTTACCCACTAATGCCATGACAGCAGACGAAAACATGTACTGTTCAGCCCTCAAATATAGAGAATCCAGGTTTTTACACAAACCTAAAATTAGTAGCAGACATAATATAATAAATCTGACCAATCTGCTCAAAGCAGCACTTTTCCAGTGAGGTAACACTTTTAAAAATTTTTATTATTTATTTATTGCCCAAGACTACAGTAACCCTTCATAATTAAACCTTTAGCCTGGTGCTCAGTCTCTGCAAAGCCTTTAGTGTTGTTCATTTAGACTTTGGAATGCAAAGTGGTTTGTTTGTCAGAGTCTTTGATGATGATGATCGTGTGCTCTACAGCCGCAGCTCAGTGTCCTCTTTTGGTTCTGTAATCTTCGGGAAGGAGACATGTGCGCCTTCACGTGTCTGGCCCAGAGCGGATGCAACCACGTCAACGGCTAGGCTAGTCGTGGCCTCCACAGCCTCGGGTGCCGCTCCGAGTGTGGGGTTCACTTCAACCACATCCATCACAGACAGCAAACCTGTGAAGTCCGGAAAAAAAGGTTTTATTAGCATTTACTATATTTCAAGGATATTAAAGTTGGAATAAGGTGAACAATTCTTGTTATGCTGGTTGAAAGTCTCTCCAGATCTTGATAGCAATCATTAAATGAATAGATCTGAATGTCTTGTTAGGATTTTTTATGTTCTGTGGAAGGTGTAGGATCATGAAAAGTTTGTCCAATCAAAACAATGTTACGTGATGTATTGTAGTAATGATGCCTAGTGAGGGTTCATGCATTCATGAGGCGTGGCATTGGATGGATATTTGCAGGGTAGGCAGGAAGTAGGCTTTTATTGCTATCAGGCTAACGTTAGCATTTTCTAAGATCTACTATTGCACCTTTAACAATGTGAACTATAGATGTGTACCTGTGTTGTGGATCTCCTCTGTTATGTAAATGCCCTCTCTGTAGGTCAGTCCGCCGTTAACTGGAGTTCCTGTGGCAGGAGCCAGGGACGGGTCAAAAGCATCAATGTCAAAGCTCAGGTGGATTGGCCTTTGCTTCCTGATGTAAAGAAATAGGTTGGTTGATTGTGAGGTAGTGTACACACATTCAGTTGAGATAAAGTGCCACGCTGCATTTAAAACATGCAAGTCATGTCGAGTCCAGTATTAAAAAAAAAAGTATGACGTAGGTTGTTCCAGAAAACTATTCAGCCCCCCATTTGCAAAGTCCCACAGTACACAGAAGGGCTGCATTGACATTGACAGTGTCATGCAATTTGCTGTTGGTTGTTTACAGAAGCACCACTACTAGTTGACTATGTATATATGCTTTTCGCAATATCACTATACCTTGCCAAGAGGTGATCCAGAGTGACCTCCATTACTCTCTGAATGCCCATTCTGTCAATGTCCCGCATGGAGAAGTACTGAATTCCCAGGGTCTTCAGGAATACACTAAAAGGAATAAAATAAAATGTGTTACAAACAAACAAAAATGTATGCAGCTGCTTTGCCAATATATACTCCCATTTACATTGTATTTTAATATATACTAGCATTGAAATTTTTGGTTATTTTTATTAAAGTAAAATATTTTAAGGATGAATTTAATTCATTAAAATGAACAGTGAAGGAATTCTTTTCAACCTTATATTTTTCAAGAATCATGAAAAATAACTATTACAGGAATATTAGCATATCATAATAATTTTTTAAAGGATAATATGAAAAAATGGCTCCTGAAAAAAAATCATTTTATTTAATAGTAGTATGGTTTTGACTATATTATATTCAGCCTTGGTGAACATAGGACACTTCTAAAAATAAATAAGAATAAAATAATTATATATAGGTTATATAAACTCTTGTTTAATGTTTAAATGGTTGCTTTGTGCATATTTGATCTATTTACAGTCTCATTTTGGTTTCATCATAAACCTTTTAATTTAGTGGCCTGCTAGCAGTTACATGTAATGTCAGTTGTATAAATAGTCTATGGCATGACACAATTGCCAATTTGACTTTAGAGAACAAGCAACAGGTGCCAAATCCTGGATGTCATTTTGGGACAGAACTTGGTGTACTTACTGCTCGCCTGGATCCACATCTCTGAGGCCAATGTACACCAGATCTCTGGCAGACAGGAACGGCTTCATCCAGGAAAATCCGGGAACTTTGGGCATCTGCAAGTTACAAAGCAGAAGATAAAGGCTTTAGCTGTACAAAAGGACAATACTAAGGAGATTTCTAAAGAATCAAGTCATTAAAAAGTGTTACCTCTTATGAGATAAATGATTTTTCATTGTGAAAAATGAATTGTCATGCCAGAGGCTGCATTAGCATATCTTTGGATGATAGACGTAATTGTTTGCATAAACGCTAATCACCTTGTTCTGCAGGTCCTTCAGTAAGAAAGCTACGGACTGGCCGTGGAGGTTTCCAGAAGGTGAAGTCAGAGGTGTGTTGATATCCGCATGTGCGTCCACCCATATTAGACACAGGTCAGGACACTGCTGAGAGTGGCCTTCCACTGAGCCAATCGCTAAGCTGTGAGAATAAAAAAACATCACAAACTAAGCTGAATTCAAAACAGGCTGGGGTGACATCATTTCTTATTAGTAATCAGTGTTCTGGAAAGTTGTAATCAGCTACATGGAAATACAAACTACAAGTACAAATTGATAACAAGTGAAGCGATAACACCAGGCTCAGTTTAGGGTACCATAACACTTCCACTCCCAGGAAGACATGAATGGAAAGACTAGTAAAACGGGTAACTTATTATAAACACATTTTCCATTCGCACAAACTGATTAAAACACAACACTAATGTAGAAAATCACCATGTAATGAAAATCACATTGTAGGCAGTAGGCGGTGACACATAATTCAGTTTAAAAAACACTCATTTATAAGTGAAGTCTTTGAGTCGTTGAATAAGTCATTAAACTATTTTTTTTTTCCATAATATCTATTATTAAAGATAATTTATACAAATTTTATCAAATGGACTGCAACATTAACATTTATTTTGTAAAGAACTGAAGAGGACTAATGATCTATAACTCTATTTATCAAGAAACCGTGCAACTCTACTACAAACCAAAAGGATTTTTTAAATAAATATTTGAAATAAAAGTATTTGAAATAAAAATCATAGCACACAAGTCAGATTTTTCCAGATTAGTTCATACAACGTGTATTGGAAAAAAGAAAACACTGTGAACTGTGTGTACCTGTGATCTCCCCCCAGCATGATGCAAGTGTGTCCCGCTCCCACTGCCCCGCTCACAGCTCCAGACAGCAGCTGATTGGCACGTCCAACTGTGCGTGGGAACGGCACGTGCATGAAGTGCTCATCTTTTTCCAGATGCTTGAAGGTCAGGTCTCCAAAATCATGAACAGGGTAGTCTACAACACATTAGGTTGAACAAATTAATCACATGGTTTTCTTCACATGACCCTTACAGTAATATTAACATGAACATATTAACACTCACAAATGCTCACTCCTTTCCCAAACTATTTTATTTATTACATGTTGGCAAGGTAAAGGGTAAGGTAAAGCTGGTCATTGACAGCTCTGTCACTCAATCCCAAACATGCAAATGTAGGTTGAAAGTATAGGAGAAACTGAGGAAGGTCTAAATGGCTGACAGAACCAGACCAGACAGTGTTGAATTACTCATCAGATTTTAAATGACCATTGATGGGCACATGTACTAGCCAGTGGCCTCTTAACAGGAATAGATGTAAAAACTACAGCCTATGTAGCCATATTTAAAATACTAGATGTGCTTTCTGAATAAAAAACAAACTAAGTTTGAAGGAAATTCAGTAGTTGGCGATTATTGAAGCCAAGATGTTGATTGTCATAAGCTATGAGACAGGTTAGGACTTTGTTTGTGACTGCATTTGCATTTGAAATATGACTTTCTTATGTAATTAGTTAAACATATTGCTATATGCATATGATATTCAAAACCGACAGTTACTAAAGAAAGCAAGACATCTATATTTGTTGCATTGGTTAAGCACTGATATAGTTTAGTCAAGAATGCTTGCCATATAGGGAGCTATGGTTATTTTCACAGCCTCAAACATGATGCCAAGTGTCTGGTAAAGTGATGCAACAAATCATCCATGCATCAGTAGGTTATAAACACATGTATATCTTAAAGGGATAGTTCGCCCAAAACAGAACATTCTCATCCTTTACTTGTTCCAGGTTTATTCTGTTGAACACAAAATAATATATTTTGAAAGAAACAATAATTGAATTCAAGGTAACATTAAGGTTTTATTTATTTTATTTATTTATCAAGGGATCCAACGCTCCAGAATACAAGATAGGGTCCCATTTTAATACTCACAAAATGACTTTTGCAACTTGTTCAAACTACTTATTTAAAATGGGTTGAAACAACACAATTAAGTGAATTACAATTAAATGAAACAAACAAGTATTACGTTTTTTGGAGGACAAGTTAACTGTTTTATGCTCAATCCACTTAAATTTGTAAAAACAATTAAACTTAATAGATTTGTGTTGCGACAACATGAAGGAATTGTGTGGAACCCAGCATTTTTTACTGTGTAGAGCTAGTGACGCAGCACATAACGTTACAACTACATCTATATCGCCCGCTTTTAGTAATAACTCCTCCACAGTTAACGTAAAACAGGGTCTTCGGAGCGTGTCATTAGTACAGTATGTCATTTGTTCATAACCGCCAGCGGAAAAAATCTACGGCTTAAGATAGCAGGACCTCTCGCATTACACGAAGAACATGGAGTTACGTAAAGCGTCCGTGAGCTCGACAGACTCGGTGTTTATGTGATTAACAGCTGACGGCGAGACTGCTGAGGTGACTTGCACATTCCTACAGCTCCTGGAATCATGACTCACAAGTATTTGACTTTCAAGAGGATTTACGCCTTCTTTTCTGTCATTTAATCCTTGTTTTAAACTAACTGCCATAACGGTAGACATGTAAAAACCCTTTAGGAAGAAACGGATAGCCTACTAAAAACGATGAATCCGTATCAGCGGGGACGCGCGCAGACAGGCTCATGTTCTGTGCTCGCGCCAGTCGCTGATGTGGATGCACGGAAATATATGCCTCAAAACTCAGTGAAATTGCTTGTCTTTGTCAAGTACTGGTGCAAAAACGGTATGTTATGTAATGGGTGTTTTGTGTGTGTGTGTTGACGATATACTGAAAATATACTTTTTCAGTCATTAAAACAATAAAAGTGTAAAACCGCTTTAAATTTCACCCCATTGCATTGACATGTGTCCTGTTTAACACTGATGTAAAGCATCGCTTTTTAATTTAATAATAATAAGTACAGGTCAGAATAAGCTGTTTTTTTTAACATAATATATACTATGCAGAATGACGGAACACCACTCCACTCATATTTTTAGTTTCTGCCAATTAGAAACAAACTTTATTTTGCAATTCATATTTTCTACGCATATTAAATCACTTTTAATATTAAATCACGTCATCGAAATGTCTTTAACCCATCAATGTTTACCTACTACGGAATAGTTCATTGTTCTTATATAACAGCGCCTTTAACATTCACATTAAAAGTTTATTTATTGGGTATCAGAAATGGCTGAAAATCATTTTTTCTGAAGTGAACGCCCCCCCCCCCTCCCCCAATTTAATGTAATTCTAGAAAGACTAAGTAACACTCTTTCTTTATTTAGTTAATTATGAATGATTAATTATGGAAACATGTAATTAAATCCCTGTAATGTGAAGCCACCAGTCCTTTGTCACAGTGCTAGCGGGAGCTGTTTTAGCATTTCTGGCAGCGGTTAAAACACGACAGAAATCCCATGACCTCATCGCTTAATAACATCCCAAGAATAACATCTGCCTGTATCACTCCACATCACATCATTTACAGGAGTCTGCAGCCTCATCTGAAAGCGTTAATCTTAATAGCACACAATTTAATAAGACCATTAAACCTATAAAACGTCCTCAATCTTAATCTGTCATTTCTGCTGACAGGAACTGTAACTGAAACAATGTATAACATTATATCACATGTCTGTGTAAAGTTATATGACTGCAACTAACTTCAGGCTAGACCTTCTCAAGCCAACATCAAAGTTTGCAAAGAACGTCTTTTTCTTAGTTTAAAAGTTTGTCCAGCGCGATCTTACACACAAACAGTAGTTAAAAGTTGCTTTGGATATGCAAATTGTAAAGCAATACATATGAATGCAAGCCCCCGACTGGGCCATCCCCGCTAACCGTTAAACTCTTTTGTGAATGATGTAACACGCTTTTGTTATGTGGTGTGGCCATAGAATACAGAGAGCTGCAGTGACGCACGCATTTACTGTAAATCAACCCCCTTCCTCTCTCATTCACCGCGGACAGACAACCTCCAAAACTCCGTCATTAACCTCTATAAGTCCTCTATTTGAAGTATTCAAGCCTTTAAAACACATATGCTTAAACCATGACTGCTACTTTAAACACTGTATGTGCTATTGTAAGTTCATTCACGTAACCGACCGTTGGATGATGTAACATCTAATCCAGCGCTCCATTTTTGATTCTCAGCAGTGAGTTCGTCATGAATTCATTTAAAGAGACAGTTCACCTCTTGTAAAAAAATCTAATTTCAACTGAATATTGCTTTATTCATTGTTATTGATTTTTATACCTCCTATACTGTACTTAAAGTCTTTAGTAAAGACTGTGTTTGATAGGCAGAATGGCAGCATAGGTCATCAATGAAGAGAATGATGCAACAATCTGAACAGAATAATATATATATGGGTGAACTATTCATTGAGTATTAATCAAGCTCTATATTAGGACGACTGAAACAAATATACTTGAAATACTAATGATGTACATACCAAGATTTGAAAGTCTTTCCACCAGACCCGCATCCCGAATAGCTTTGGGTCCGTGCTCCACCCCTCTCCTTTTCTAAAATGAGAATCATGAAAATATCATCACATTTTTGAATCACACAAAAGTGAGTTGATGTGACTTCTCCATGTATAAATCTAAAATTCTCACCTGTCCTTTGGAAAACGGAGCTCCCAGAATTGCAACAGAATGCGATCGGTTCTGTTGGCAGGAACTCAACGTGGATTTCAGTAATCTGGACAGTGGTCCTCTCATCGCCATGCTGACTGGACAGTTATAAAATAATTTACTGACACTGAAAGGAAGGTTTTTCCCAAGCTAATAACGCAGTCTGTCTCCCGGTCTGGCTTCTATCTCCTCTGTCTCGACACTGACTGTTCATCTGAAAGAGCTAGCACAACGTTTTTCTTTAAGTCTTCCACTTAATACATAAACATGAGGTGATGCTCAAACTACACGCTTCGGTTAAAATCTCTAGACCGCCCCCTAAAATCTAGCGGCCGGCTATCATCCAATTGTTTGTTCTACAGCTCTATACAGCCGTGGACCGGGGCGCGAACCACGTTTTCTATTCATAGAGCGGCAGCGGTCCTGCGTCACACCCGACGACACACCTTCACCGCAGCCAATCAGAAGCTCCGCTCGCGTGGGTTTGTTTTTGTGGGCGTGGTTTGGGCGAATGAGTGGCGTGAGAGATGCGGTGCTTTTTTTGTGGTGTTGGAAATTTCCATCTCTGTCCTATCTACGGCATATGTTTTTTTGGCTTGCTTGCTGTCTTGTCAACAAATTCCCATCTCGATACTGGAAAACAGATGCGGTGTCCATAGCGTGTCTTCAGGATTGAATATTAATGTTCTTTAGAGATATCTGGAATACCATACGATGGGTGCCAAGTTGTTGACAACATAAATACTCCTTTGGCCTACTTTCAGTGTTTACGTTCACCAAGAGCAAAGACACAGAGGCTGAATATTAGTCCACATTACCGTAGATTGAGGATTTCCATTCTTTTAAAATGCCTCCATCCTAAAGTGTAAAATGATCTATATTGTCTCTTGAACAAAGGGCCAAAGTCCCTCTTAAATAAAGCAGACGTGATTCTGAGGTTTTCATTTTAATCTAATCTGTGTTCATTTGGTTTAATCTATTTGCAATCAAATCTTGGAAATATGTGAATCTTATTTGATCATAATTTTGTACAATTTTATAAAATTAGGTTGTAATTTAAATAGTTATTTTCTATTTGTATATTTGTTTATTTTATGCTATTTAAAAATAATCTTAATACCATTATTTTAGATGATTTATTTTTCATTTTAATAATTAAAGTATTTATTTATTTGTAATTTATGATTATTATTATTTTAATTATTCATTATTTTATTTTTTACAATTGAATGTTTTAGTGTACACGCTTAGCATGTAGTCACTGATTCGTAATAAAGAATATGAGGTTATTGAATGCAGTCCTCATACTCTGCACTTTGGCTCCATCTGGCGTTCGTTTTAGACGCGTCTCTATGTAAGTATTATCATAAACATAATATGGCAGAGTTGCCTCATTTTGAAGTTAATGTAATGTAATTGTCTGTGTTTATGAGAGACTGCCTAACTATAATGTAATGCATTTTTTTATATATATAATTTGCGCCTTTAATGTACTATTTCTGCATAAAGCAAAGTCAGCTTGACGTTTGGTGGCACTGTAGCACTAATGTGGTGTGCTGCTTTTCAAAGCAGTTCCGGGATATTGTTCTCATTACGCGGAATGTTTATAATTTCTTCTCTTATGCACAAAAGTGTCTTCCTCTAGGGGCGCTTAGTGGCTCATAAAAGTACAATACTTAGTTCAGTTGCATTCAAATCTCATGATGTTTTTTTTGTTTTATTGAGCACATTAATGATTTAAATAATTAAATTAAATCCTTAAAAATAAGAATTTAAGTAATATGTACCGACAAACAAATGAACATCCACCTCATCTATCTCGAAAAAATGAATCCATACCGTGGCGGTATTCAGAAAAAATAAATGAATATGATTGGTTCCTCCTGACCTACGCTGAGAAAAGTATCAGAAACCACGTGACAACCCATTGACACGCGCTACTTTAAAATCTTTATTGACATACTTAGACATTTAAAATGACAACTTTTAATAACAAGTTAAGTAAAAAATAAACAAGATCTCTCATTAAATTCCTAAAACACTAGAATTATCATTTTATCCCACTATACTAGGTCACTAAGCCACGCCCATCCGTAACAAGGATCATGCTACATTTTCATTCTTGGCGTTGTCGGTATTTCTTCAGGTTTTCTATGGATGCTCCTTATCATCTGAAGAACGCATGAGCAGATCAGGCAGAATTATTAAACATTTCATTAAACGTGCCGTTATAATTCTATTTCTGTGACGGAAAGGAGGTCTCATAATTTGCAGCGTCGTTGAAACGTTAAAACAGCATTTGGTGAGTCTATAACAATAATATGTTAACACATATGGTAAGACATAGCAAACATTTACATTTTTAGCTTCCCTTTAAGCTCAAGTATAATATAATGGAGTGTAGGAATATTTTGTATTTATTATACTGTTTAAATAAATCTCTGGTGGTATAGTGTGTAATTTGGGGTTTATTCATTACAGTCACTGTCTGAAGACAGTTTTAATGTGATGCACAACAGAGATGAAAATGTGCAGAAGTTTTTTAACAGGCAGTTTGGAATAAAAAATGCAATCTGCAGAGGTCATCTGTTTACTGCATGTGTAATCATAGTTATGATGACTTTAATATGGTCAAACTCTGATTAATCTCTTTGACAGGTCAGTGGATCAGCAGATATGTCATTCCCTCCTCATCTGAACCAGATTGCCCAGTTGCCACCCGGCATTTCCCCTTCACAGTTTGCTGGCTTTCCCACAACTGTTCCTACAGGTATGTCATAAAAACGTGAGAGATTTGCATTCAAATGTGTTGATCTAGTTCATTCTAGGGCTGTACAATATTGGAAAAATCTAACATTGCCATGTTTTGCCTTGCTGCAATATATATTGTGATATGAATACAATTTCGCCAGATGATAGCTCTATTTGGAAAGATTCCTTTAATTAAGATTGACTGGGATGATCAAGTCATTTTCGATGCAGTGCATCTGCATAAATTATAATATATCACAAGCATATATAAATACAACTGAGCACAAAAAAGGGGAGTCTTTTTCTGGGGAGTGTAACAGTATTCAAGTACAGAAATTGAACAATCAAATGTAAAATAACATGGTCATCATTGTAGAAATAATAATAAATATGTTTTTTATAATATCTTCGTCAATAAATAATCTAACCCTGCGATGTGACTATTGCAGATACACACATTGCGATATTAATGCTCAAACGATATATTGTTCAGCCCTAGTTCACACTATGTGTTATATAAATATGTAATCTTTGTTTATTATTTTTTATTTTTGGCTCAGCAAGTCCAATAATTTCAGTGCCTGTGGGAATGATGACTCCTCCTCCAGCAGTAAGTAAAGAGACAGTTTTATTAGGTGACCAGATTTTTGAGGGGTAGTTTTTATTGTCATGTTCCAGCTCAGAGCTGTTCCTGAAAATATCACTGTTAAACAGCACATCAAAACTGCACACAAATACACTGCAAAAAGCAGGACTAACACAGTAGCAGTTACCTGTTTCAAGGTTGTCACATACTAATCATTCATACTATATTGAATTAATTCTGTTTGTATGTATACTATAACTGGTTATAAGTATGTTTGATTGTTTTGCTCACAATTTTAAATGTTCACATCTTTTCTACATGGATAACATACTTGTAAACCACATGAGTGTTACTTCTACTACTAAGAGTAATATTGATAACCAATTAAACAATTATACTTGGAACAATTTAAATGTGCAGAGAGCACATATCTTGTGCTCCAATTGAGCGTAAAATGATGGTAAATCTTTAGTCTAATTAAGGAAAGTTATGATCCATTTCCAAATGTAATATTGTATGTAATCTTTTATTAAAATACAGTTGATTTACAGAACAAAAATGAATAGCAAAATCTTAAATTAATTGTATGTAATTTCTATTTTATTTAAGTAAATGTGGTTCTGCATAGTAATAATTGTATGATTCTACTGTTCTTTTCCTATTTGAAATGGGTACTATTTACTATTTTTCCATTGCATGTTTTTTTTTATATTTATTTTGTAATAATTGTATTAGAAACAGAACAGGAGAATGTGACTTGCAGACATAAGCATAATAATTAATTGTAATAGTAGTATATTGGATCCACAGCCATTTTAAAATGTCCTGTCCAGGACTGTCCCGTTCTTAGTTCATAGAAATTACAATTTATATTTCGACCACTAAATTTTCATCCAATCTCATCGCCTTAGTTTTGGTTTTCCAGCATCAATAATGTTATCCAAATATTTGTTTTGGAAATTAAACCTATTATCACGTTTTGAATTTTATAATGTGCCAATATGTGTAATGTCTGTCAGGTAAACTTTACAGACTTCTATGCATGTACTCTCTGGTTGTATTTATTATTCACTGTGCAATTGTTCTCTTTGTTCCTGAAATGCGCTTAAGGTTTTAGTGCAAACAGCAGTGCCAATGGTTCAGAAGCTGAATAAGGACGCCAATGCCACCCGAAACAAAGACTCAGAGGACGGTACAGGTTCCAGCACAGGGCCGACCACCACAGTTTTTGTGGGAAACATCTCAGAAAAGGCATCCGACATGTTGGTGCGACAGTTGTTGGCAGTAAGTGTGGGGTCTTTATTTACTATCTTTGGCTATATGCAATTATAAAAGCGTTTTTTCTCCTTTTTCAATAACAGAGGTATGGCTGTTTTAGAACAGAGGATCTGCCATCATTTATTCTCCCTCATTCTCTTCCAAACACATAAGAGCTTCATTCATTTATCAGAAATGTAAAATAAAACCTGAGAGATTCTACTGAAAATCATCCATTCACCCAAAAGTTCATAAAAGAAGTCAGACAAGTAATCCACATCGGATAACAAAAATGTGGTGATCAGAACAGAATAACTTGGGATGAAGAGATTTAGGTCATGCTTTTAGTCAGAAATAAATATTGATCATATTAACCACATCAGGCATGGTAAGCTGATGCCCAAGTGTTCTTTCTTAATGTAAGATGAGTGTCAAGCAATTTGGGTGAGCTTCTGTTTATCGTATTACATCTGTCTGAGATATGTTGATCAAATACAACAAATACAACAGCTTTTTTGAAGATAAATGAAAGTCTTATGGGTTTGGAATGACATGAGGGTGAGTAAAATACAGGATATATATGTATATATTTTGAGCAAGCTATCATTTAAGTTGACTAAAACATCCATTACTTGACCTGGTACTAATGTAGCATTTAGCTCATGATGTTTTCATAGATAGCTTGTCACAGTATCTTCTTTCTTCTCTTGTGTAGAAATGTGGTTTGGTCCTCAGTTGGAAAAGAGTCCAGGGAGCTTCTGGAAAACTGCAAGGTATAAAGTAAGACCATAATAACTTTCAGTGCAATGCGTGTTGACGCGTATCTTACTGGTGAGGTCTAGTTAAGACATTGTTTTCCTGAAAGCTATCTATTCAGGAGGTTTTTATTGTTATTTTTTTTTGTAATTGTACAATAAGCCAATGGTCCTTTGCCGTGTTTCACACCTAGAATAGAACAAGCAGGAATATTATTATAAAAAGAATATAACAGTTGTCATTATCATCTCTGTCTGGCTGACTGATTTGAACTTATTAACTGTTTATTTGTGTAGCATTTGGTTTCTGTGAGTACAAAGAGCCCGAGTCCACTCTGAGAGCTCTCCGACTGCTTCATGAGCTGCAACTGGGTGATAAGAAGTTACTTGTGAAGGTGGATGCAAAGACCAAAGCTCAGCTTGATACATGGAAGGCCAGTCAGAGGAGACGAAACGGGGTGAGAGGGTCTCCAGGACTGCTAAATCAATGCAATACACAGTGGCCCCATACATATAATACAAACACATATCTCATATACAGACTTCTCAGACTGGAGAAGAGGCTAAAGATGAGGAGGAGGAAGAGGTTCTGGATGAGGAGACGAAGCGGCGTGATCAGATGGTAAAGGGGGCCATAGAAAGTCTGATTCGGGAGTACTCCAGTGAGCTCTCAGCCTCCTCACAGGACGGTGAAGCCCATCAGCGCAAGAAACGCAAAGAGAAGAAGGAGGTATTTTTACTCTTTTCATAGCATCTGGCTGTTCAGTCATAATGTTACAACTGACATCATGGCTCATTTTACAGAAATTGAATATTTATGCACCTGGACGTTTTTCCAAACCCAGATGACTGGCTTCAGTTATCAAAAGTTGTAATATAATATAATATGGGCCTCACGGTGGCGCAGTGGGTAGCACGATTGCCTCACAGCAAGAAGGTCGCTGGTTCGAGCCTCAGCTAGGTCAGTTGGCATTTCTGTGTGGAGTTTGCATGTTCTCCCCATGTTGGCGTGGGTTTCCTCCGGGTTTCCCCCACAAGTCCAAAGACATGCGGTACAGGTGAATTGGGTAAGCTAAATTGTCCGTAGTGTATGTGTGTGAATGAGTGTTCATGGGTGTTTCCCCAGTGATGGGTTGCAGCTGGAAGGGCATCCGCTGTGTAAAACATATGCTGAATAAGTTGGCGGTTCCTTCCGCTGTGGCGACCCCAGATTAATAAAAGGACTAAGCCGAAATGAAAATGAATGAATGAATGAATATAATATAATATACAATATTATAATGATGTATTGCTATGTTTTATGTGTTTATGTGCTGTTGTTTTTGTTTGTATTGTTTATGATGATGTATTGTTTTAGGCCTAAAAGCTCCAGTGTCCATTAATTTTAAAAGCGTGGGGAAAATCAAGTGGTACATTGCTAAATATTTCTTGTGTATTCCAAGGATTAAAAATGTCCTGTCAGTTTTGAACATCACTAGAGTGAATGAACAGTGACAGAACTTTTTTGGTTACGCTTTTTCTTTCAAGGTACATTTAGGTAAGGTTACATACGCCAACATGCTCCTGGATTAACATCTATGTGGATCCTGGAACAACATTCCAATCAGCCAATCAGAATTAAAGGATACCTTTACAGTTTAGGCTAACTTTAGGCTTACGGTTTGGTTTATGCGCTTCTACATGATTGTTATCCAACTATTATTCTCCTCTGATTTTGGGAATAATTTACAGTTATAGTTGGGTTTAGGGGTAGGGAATAGATATAGATCACATTTTTGAACTAAAATTATGTTCCAGGATCAACACAGATGTTAATCCAAAATCATGACCTGCAGGTTACATATCAGATTATCTACTTCAGAGGGCGCAGAGAGAGGGAACATGACCTAGAGTTGAGAATCAACCATTAACTTGTTATATGTCAGCACTAACTAATGGCACAACTACACTCTTTTATAATATACGTTTTCCAGAGTATAAATTTGGACATCCTACAAGTTGCTGCAAATAATTTTTAGTTTTTAGGATGGGCTCACTGGCATGAGTTTGATCATATTTTGGGGTCCATAGCATCTTGAATTTCAAAATCCCCTGGTCTAATCTGTTTTGGTACAATGTTTTTCTCCAGGATGATATCAATGCCATGGAGCTGGAGGACGACAAGCGAGACCTGATTTCCAGAGAGATAAGCAAATTCAGAGACACACATAAGGTAACGCACTTTTATTTTCTTTTTTCTCTCTGCGTTTAAAACCTAGCATGTGGACTGAAGACGGCCACATCTAGAGTACTCTAAACCCACGTGATTATAGCTCAAGCTGAATAGAGTAAATTTACACAAATAAATCTGTTGTGCCACTTTGTCATATCCTGCCCATTTTAGACTATTTTTCTCATAAATGACTTTTTTATTTGAATAATGCGTCTTTTTCATCTAGCAGCATTTAAACACAAATAAAATATAGATATATAAAAAAGTGGAGGCTGTTTTCTAGAAGATTGGTTATAGAAAAAGTCTCTTAGATTGTTCCCACTCAGAGAAACAATGGCAGCAGATGGGCAGGAGCAGTTCAGGCTATATTTAACACACACACACACACACACACACACACACACACACACACACACACA
>CAIGQW010000302.1:13251724-13266071 GCA_903798125.1 Danio choprae | reverse complement strand
ATTTGCATCAAATTTGCTGACAGGAACACTAGGCTAGATACTTTTATAAAGGGTTGGGGGTTACAGAAGGAGAGAGAGAGAGAGAGAGAGAGAGGTGCGCAGAGAGGAGGGGAGACCTGTTACTGCCGTGCCAACTGCGCGCTTTCACTGCGCAAAAGCGCACAGAATGTGGTCTACTCGAATGAAGATGAGGCTCTCCTGAGTCTTTTTTTTCAAAGCGTTTTCCTGTTTACAGGACAAAATGCTTTCGCTTTACTATTTTAGCTTTACTTTAGTGTATAGAAAACCAATCTGCGTCCTCTTTTGACAGAAGAGGTTCCCGTGTCTCCATGCGCCTTTGCCTACTATTCAGTTTTTAGCGCTTTTTAAATGTTTTGAAGATAGAAGTGCGAGGATGTGGACGCTACCGAGGACCCGGTTCGCCCACTGTAACAGCTCGTCGAGCAGCGATGAGAAGGAAATCGCCGTGAACATCGGCGGCGTGCGGCTGGTGCTGTGCGGGGACATTCTGAACCGCTATCCGGACAGCAGGCTCGCCGAACTCGTGAACTGCCCAACTCGTAGTTTTGATGTCATTTCCTCACTCTGCGATGATTATGATGCCGGGAAACGTGAATTCTACTTCGACAGAGACCCCGATTCATTTAAATGCATCGTTGAAGTGTACTACTTTGGGGAGATCCACATGAAGCGCGGGATTTGTCCTATCTGTTTCATCAAGGAGATGGAGTTTTGGAAGATTGACTTGAGCTACTTGGATGAATGCTGCAAGAGTGACTTAACCGAGAAAGAGGAAGAGCTGGCTGAGATTGCGGACAAGGTGAAGCTGATCCTGGATGATCTGGAATGTGATCCTGCCATGAGCCGCACTGAGAGGTGGCAGAAGTTCGTCTGGAAGCTCATGGAGAAACCAGAGTCCTCGCTCCCCGCACGCGTAATCGCCGTCGTGTCCTTCCTGTTCATCCTAATCTCATCTGTGGTCATGTGTCTCGGGACTCTACCGGACCTCCAGGTGGAGGATTCCGAAGGGAACCGCGTTGAGCACCCGACCCTGGACGCTATCGAGACGGCGTGCATCGGCTGGTTCACGGTGGAGTATGTGCTGCGCCTCGCATCCTCCCCTAACAAGTTGCGCTTTGCGCTCTCCTTCATGAACATGATAGACTTCTTGGCCGTCCTGCCATTTTACGTGGTGCTGGTTCTCACGTGCCTCGGCACGGCCATGATGGAGCTGGTCAACGTGCAGCAGGCGGTGCAGGCGCTCCGCATCATGCGCATTGCGCGGATCTTCAAGCTGGCGCGCCATTCTTCTGGCCTCCAGACGCTCACGTACGCGCTCAAGCGGAGCTTCAAGGAGCTGGGGCTGCTCCTCATGTACATGGGGGTGGGCATATTCGTGTTCTCCGCGCTCGGGTACACCATGGAGCAGAGCCACCCGGAGACACTATTCAGAAGCATCCCGCAGTCCTTCTGGTGGGCCATCATTACCATGACCACTGTCGGATATGGGGACATCTATCCAAAAACTACCCTGGGCCGGTGCAACGCGGCCATTAGCTTTCTGTGCGGGGTGATCGCCATAGCTCTGCCCATCCACCCCATCATCAATAACTTCGTCATCTATTATAACAAGCAGAAAGTGCTCGAAACCGCCGCCAAGCACGAGCTCGAGCTCATGGAGCTGCGCGCGCTCGAGCTCACAGTCAGAAGCGCCTCGCGCAGGTCTGACGCGCCCGGGAGCGCGTGGGAAGGTGCTATGCGCGCGTCGCGTAGCGATTCTTTCATCCCGCTTCTGTCGGGAGCGCACAGAACTGAGAGAGAGCCACTGAAGAAGAAAAGCCTGACTTAGAAGAAGTCAAGGAAAGTCAAAAAGCACTTTAAGTTTCACCAGAGCGTGTGTTGTTATGGTGCTTGTGCGCTATAAACTATTGTGCTCTAATGTGACCGTCAAGCTGCTTGTGTTGTTCATACTGGACATCAAAAATCAGTTCATCTTTAAAAGTGTTATTTTGTCTTAATTAAATAAAGTGCATGTCAAACATACTGCGTATGCCTTCCAGATAATTATTGCGCAGATATTAGATATACTTTTTTGTAATATTTGACATCATATTCATATTTAACAAACAGAAACGAAGAGCAACAGGTGTGAAATCAGTATGAGCAGCGTCCACCTGAAGTGCCCATAGAAGTTGTGTGTAAAATTATAACGGATTTACCAAAATGTGAGGTAAGAAAGTACTTCACCTTTTTATTTCAGTTGTGATCATGTTTTGGGTGTTAAATGGCTGAGCTGACATCATGATTTGGGAGGTTTTCTTGTTTAATATAATGCAGATGTAGCAAAATAAATATCTGAAAAAAGCAACCTTCATGCACAAATGTTATTTTTCTTTTTTTAATTGTATAAAGTTTCTTATGCTCAGCTGTACTACATTTATTTGGCCAATAGAGTGGAATCAGTAATATCTCCTAATGATGTTTTATAAATCACTTTTAAGATGTTTTAAAATGCATTTATTCTGTAATGGGGACTCTTCAGTAGCCTTCAGTGTCACCGTAAGCTCCTGATATCATTATAACTTGCTGGTTCATTCTAATCATAGCAGAATATAGTCTAGAATGACATACAATATTTCAAAATGCATTTTTTACTGGTTGCTAAGAAGCTGTGGCATTCATGTAAACACCAACTGTCTGTTTTATAAGAGTGATATTTTATTTTCATTCTCAGTATTATAAGGACTTTAAATCATTTAGACAAGAGTTGTTGTCTTGTCAGTCTTTTTTTTTATTTTTTTTTTAACTGGGATGGAGTATGGCTCACTGACATTCAGGTGAGTCTGGTCTTCTAACCCCTAATAATTGACGATTCCTTTTCAAAAACTCTGCCATTCTCTGTCTCTCTTTCTCCAAACAACCTCCTCACAGTGATTTGATAACAAGTGGTCAGTGCTAAATACAGTTTCTTAGTACTTATACTGAATAACACATCCGCTGGTAATCAGAAACGCATTCAACAACATTGCACATGGAGTATAGAAAGCAATGTCTTCATCTTTGCGATAGTGTTGGTTATTTGCCTGTACTCTCAGATTTACTCAAAAGCACAACAAGTGCTTCAGAAGTGCTTTTCTGCTGTTTTGATTTGCATCTTAGCTGACTTTTTTTTTTTACTCTTATCCCTAATGTTTTTTGTGATCTTCAATTCCTGACTCCACATTTCAGCACAGAGATAAAAACAAATGAGTCACAGAATCCACCCAAACATGCCGGAATTCAGCAAAGAGCCGCTGGAGGCTAAGAATAGGACCCTCGGCATGATGTGGGCTGGTGTCAGTCATCAGATCCAATACGGAGCGTTTATAGAGGGATTGTGTGTCTGGTTGGTACATAGAGAATCATTTGAACATGTCTGCACGGCAGGGGTTTTCACATACACTCTCCGACAAGATGGCTACCCTGGCACCTAGAAGCATGTTGAGATAGCTGACATGGTTTAGATTCACAGCATGAGGACCGTGAGTGTGGGTTTGTGTGAATAATTTAAAGGATTCTTTAGGGCTGTAAGGTATTTTTTTTGTTCTCTGCAGTGTGTACTAGTTTTGAAAAGGAGTTTTGACTTTGTGAAGTTTGTATTGGATATATATTTTTGTGTACGTGCAGATTGAAGCTTGCTTTCTTATGTGGTTAGTTGAGTCTACCTGCGCTGTCCTGTCATTGGGTGGTCTTTTAGTTTTCAGTTCCACCAATCATATCTCTTGGGCCTCTATTACCATGGGAACATAGAGGACCAATGTTATCTTCAGAACATCTATGCCAATTAACAGGATCTAAATGAAGTTCAGCTGTAATGATGCCAGCAAGTGTTGTTTCCATCTGGAGTTTTCCTCACTTTTTTATTTACCGAGATTTACTGAGGACACCTACTAAAATATCATCCAATTTAACAGTAGTTTATATATAAAAAGAATTGACAGGCATATTTAAAACAAGAATCAGTTGATGGCATTCAAAATACTAACTAATTGTTTTTCTATACATTGTTTTTCTATCATTCAATCCAAACTTTATCACTTTGTCAACAAGAAAAGTTTTTCATTCATTCATTCATTCATTCATTTTCCTTCAGCTTAGTCCCTTATTTATCAGGGGTCGCCACAGCGGAACGAACCGCCAACTATTCCAGCATATGTTTTGCACAGTGGATGCCCTTCCAGCCGCAACCCAGTACTGGGAAACACCCATACACTCTCGCGTTCTCACACACACAAGCACACACACATACACTATGGCCAATTTAGTTCATCCAATTAATTTATAGCGCATGTCTTTGGACTGTGGGAAGAAACCCACGGGAACACGGGGAGAACATGCAAACTCTACACAGAGGCACCATCTGACCCAGCGACCTTCTTGCTGTGAGGCGACAGTGCTAACCACTGAGCCACCGTGCCGCACACAAAGGACTGCGGGAAGAAAAGTTCTTGAAAGCTTCTGCGACACTGAATGATTATCAATTTTTTCTCACATCTTTTTTTTTTTAAACATTAGACACTTTCATCTAATATGCTTTATATCCTGGGTCTCAAACTCGGTTCCTGAAGGGCCGCAGCTCTGCACAGTTTTGCTTCAACCCTAATCAAACACAACTGATGCAAATAACCAAGATATTCAAGACTACTAGAGACTATTAAGCAGGCGTGAGTTGGAAGTGGTTGGAGCTAAACTATGCAGAGCTGCGGCCCTCTCAGAGTTTGAGACCATTGCTTTATATGAACATAAAATAAATATGTACAAATTTGATTAACCAAAATCAGACGTCTTTGACCCATATATGTTTTTAGTTAAGCTTGGCTCAAAATTATTTAATAATTCAATAAAGTTTTATTTAATGAATTAATTTAATCAATAAAGCATGTATTGAGTATTAATAGGAAAAGTTATAGACATTTATTGGTCAAAATGTGGGCTTGGCTTTTACTAAAAGTTACCTAATTAGTTTCTTAATCTGTATATTTGTGCATTTATTTGGTAATTTTGTACATTTGTACAAATTTACACACACACACACACACACACACACACACACACACACACACACACACACACACACACACACACACAAAATAATGTGGGTTATAATATAACTTATATTTCTTAAATTATGTTTGTTTAAATTATAAGAGAGCCCGTCTGCTCTGTTTAGTGATTTATGTTTGCTGTGTGCATGTATGAGAGTTTATGTGCCCTGTATGTCTGAGCAATCACTGGAGTGTGAGATTGAGTGTCAGTTTTTGTGTGTAATCCCCACAGACATTCACACGTCTCCTCTTTGCAAGACTGTTTGCATGCTTTATTGCTAAATATTACACTTTCCAGTTAACACTAACATGATTTCAGCCCTTTCTCTTCAAATAGTTCAAGTTTGTGGGTTTGCATGCTCATAACATGCTAAATCATACATAGAAACATAACATTCACATTATTGTGCACAGATTAGAGATGTGAAGTGTGTTTGTGTGAAGAGTGAGACAGAAAAGAGAGCAGCTGGGAGCATGTTGTGGGAGATTCACTCAATTGAGTGTGTGCTAATAACTCTCTACAGGCTTACAGCAACAACCTTAGATGGTCAAACTCTCAGCTATTTTGCAATCTAAGCAAAATTGAATGGATGGATATTTTAAAATCTCTTATGTTTTGTGACATTTGGCTACTTTATAATAATTATACTTGTAATCGATTAACTAATTGAATTGCAAACACTTTATTCTGACGGTCACCTTTAGTATTAGTATGCAATTTACTTACAGTGTATTTTGATGCTTCCTAACAGATATTCTACTGACTATAGGTAAAAAATACTGTCCTATCAGAATTTTCAAGAAATCAGTCGAGCAATAAATTGACTAATTTGTTCCAATCAAAAATTATTACTAAATGATCATGCAGTATAACAATTACCACTGGTCAAAAAACTGTTGCTCCATCTTTCTTTCACTTTTGCATCTCATAACATAACTTAAAACAGTGCAATAAAGGCGGAGAAAACCATCACAAACAAAGGAGGTGAAATCAGCGAATGTACACAACTAAATGTATGTAAACTACATGTATTTTTAAGCACTATTATATTAAATAAAATGATAGCTTACATATACAACTATTCATATAGCAAAGAAAATGCCAACTTATTGTAGTGTACACCATGGTTCTCCCACCTTTCACTTTTATAGTCTTTATCTCAATTTTCCATCCATCAAGACTTAACAGGCGTGACACTAGTTTGCTTTATCTGCTGTTCAGTCTGTATTTTAAAGGATTTGGGCTGCTTCGAAACAATCACAGAATATGAGGGCGAACATGCTTTGAAGCCAGATGTATGATGAAATGACTAATAAAATAAAATCCAATATTGAGTTAAAAAATTCTCTCCACCATCTCTGACGTAACTGGAAAGGTTTCCTCTGCATTGCTGGTTGAGACTGACTGAACGCATTTACTTATTGGATGTTTGGATTGAGTGCTTTTTGGATTTAAAAATGCATTAATAACAAGAGCAACTGTGGCAAAATGACTGGTGCCATCTAATTTAACTTAAAGTGACACTTAAAATGTCCACAGCTTTTGTGAGCAAAGAACAACCAGAGGTAGGTCAGAAGTATCATGCAAAATACAGCTCTGTGTGTATTCCATCAAACCTTTATTTCATAGTGGGATTTGATTAATTGGAGCAAAATGAACTCATATCTCTCTGGATTTTTAGAAGTCCTGCTTTAGAAGTTGAATCTTAAGGTTTTACGCTTTTGAATCACATTGTTTTAAAGACATATCTACAGTAAGTGCAGGCTAAGGGTTCATCTGTTCTTCTATATCCATCCATCCATCCATACATTACACGTTTGTTTAGATAGATTTTTTTGAGAGAAGGTCTATGAGTGGATGTATGGATGGGTTTTTCTGATCTCTAATAGTGTTAATTATGCTTGTGCAATTTATATATTGCAAAGTGAGTCAATAAATTACAGAGAGCAACAGCATTTGTTACTGTTTGGACAAACGGCAATACTACTTATTATACTGAATGCTGTGGGGTTTTGTTCAGTACGGGTAATGGACAGTTGTGTGTCTTACATTTATTTGCCTTCAAAACAAGCTTATGATTTCAGACAGCAAAGTTTAAATCCCATTCGAGTGCACATCTACATGAAAGCCGTTGCCATTTCTTTTTAACTACTTCTAGAAAGTAGATATTTTAGACCCCATTTACACTTTATTTGGTGTTGTCCACTTGTGAATGGATCAACAAAAGTCTTCAATCTTAAAACCAGGTGTAAACAGGGAACGAATATAAGGGACCATATGTAGTAATAAAAATAAAGGGCTACCAATAAACGTGCAGCAGAGTAAGGTTGTAAGGGAATATTGCCTTTACTAAAACTGTAAATGGCTTAAGGATAGCAACCATTTCACTCATTTATCTGTGCAGTTTAATCATCATGTCCATTTAGTTATCCTGCGGCAGCATAACTGCTATTACGAGACTCAAGTGTTTGTTGACATTTAAACATCCAATTCTGTGTACTCTCAAGCGCTTAATGGCATTTAATGTTTCACTAAAAATAAAACAGCTTTTTGGGAATTCTGTTGGATTAAAAAAAGATATAAATATCAATGATGTTGATGTCTAATAAGCAGTAAAGTTCCTAGAACTGATTGTCAGGATTCTGTGGTAATGAGAAGCCCGACATCAGTAAATGTTCAGACCATCTATTCTCTAAAAGCTTTATTCACTGTATTCAGTCTCACATGAAAGAAAAATCTCCAAATGTGATTTCTTTTGCCTCCATCTTCCAGACGGCAATCAAAAGTGAAAGTTTTGTGTGAGTTCAGTCTCGCTCAGCTTGTGGTCGCAGCAAAGGTGAGATTCGGAGCGCAGCTGGGTGTTTTATTATTTAGTGCTTGGCTTTTAGTGCAAATTTTAGGAGAGCGTCTGATTGTTAGTGATCATTTGTAAGCACTGATCATGTTCTGCCAGCTCACGCCTCCAGTTCTGCTGCTCGTTAGGGTTCTAACAGCAAAAATAATTAGTCCAACACTCTGGCAATTCCAGCCTGAGATAATTACTCAAACATGGTGCAGTCCTTCACACAGACAGAACAACTTGACCTTTTACTTCAAAGAGCGCCAGAAAGAACCGAGTAATGATTGTCTTTTGTGAGACCGAAAAAAAAAAGCTTTTTCGTATTGTGCTCCAAACCACCTCAGCCATTAAAGAAATGATGGAGGAAACCATTTTGCTTTAGCATAATTTGTGTTTCTCTGGTGTTGTGTGTATTTTTGTTCGGTGTCAGATGTGTGCCCTGGAGAGAGGACAAAGGGTTGTCCGCAGGGGCATTATGGGTAACATCATTATAAACTGGCTGTTGTGTCTGTCTGAATGCAGTGTGGGGGTCAGTGTTTGCCAGTCATTGTTAGAACCGATTGTGCCCATAGAATGTGTGTAGTACAACCTGTAATCTTCATGTTTTTAACAGTTGATCTCTATCAGGAAAATAGTGTTGATAAAGCATATTAGATACATCTTAAAGGATCACTCCACTTTATTTTTGGGGAAAATAGGCTAATATTACAACTCCCCTAGAGTTTTACCATTTTTAAAAATCCATTCAGCTGATCTCCAGGACTGGCAGGAGTACTTTTAGCTTAACTTAGCATAAATCATTGAATCGGATTAGACCATTAGCATCTCACTCAAAAAATTCTGCTTGATATCATTGCGCCTGCTGCAGCCATGGTACGATAGCAAAATTCCTTGATTATTACACTGTTTTGATAGGATACAGTAGATACTAGGCGTATTGACCAAGAAAACAGCAACTTTCAGCAATTTTCCATTGGTCTTAGTATGTAATTACAGAAGCATCCAGCTTTAAATAGAAAAACTATCAAAAATCTTTTTTGATATTTTTAAGTGAGATGCTAATGGTCTAATCTAATTCAATGATTTATGCTAAGCTAAAAGTGCTCCTGTCAGACCTGCAAATTGGTCGAATGGATTAAAAAATGTTAAGGAAAGGCAAGTTTATTTCTATAGCACATTTCATACACAATGGTAATTCAAAGTGCTTTACACAAACAAGAGAAAATAAAAGAAACATAAAATACAAGTATAAGAAATTAAAACAACTAAGAATAAAATGATTAAAAACAGATTTAAATGTGTTAAACCAGGTTTTAAAGGAATGAAAAAGAAAAAAAAGGCAAGACATGATCATTTTGTGTTCCATGGAAGATGTTAAAAGATGAAATATTAAATTGAACTACACACACACACATATATGTACATATATTATGACTTAAAGTTTCATAAATTAAAGGGATAGTTCACCCAATAATGAAAATGTACTCACCATTTACCTTTTTTTCTGTTGAATGTAAAATAAGATATTTTGAAAAATGTTGGAAGCAGCCATTGACATCTATACTAGGAAAAAAATATCACTTAAAATATTCTCTCACTTTTCAAAATATATTATTTTGTGCTTAATAGAATAAATAAAGTCAAATAGGGCTGGATCAAGTAAGGGATGACCAAATTTCAGTTTTGGGTGATCTATCCCTTTAAACGAATTAAAATGATCCAATTATCATTACAATTGTAATAAAGGCAATTACAATTATTACGAATAAATGATTAAAATTTGCTTAAAATTAATATTCTCTTGTGAAATTTTGAAAGATTTTTAATTCTCCCTTTTTCAAAATCATTTTAATATTTTATTCAAATATCATGGTCTTCTGGTGAAACAGCAGCGTTCATTTCTTTTCATTATTCTGCTTGACCTGGGGCGACCCGGTGGCGCAGTGGGTAGCACAATCGCCTCACAGCAAGAAGGTCGCTGGTTCGAGCCTTGGCTGGGTCAGTTGGCATTTCTGTGTGGAGTTTGCATGTTCTCCCCGTGTTCGCGTGGGTTTCCTCTGGGTGCTCCGGTTTCCCACACAGTCCAAAGACATGCGATACAGGTGAATTGGGTAGGCTAATTGTCCGTAGTGTATGTGTGTGAATGAGTGTGTGTGGATGTTTCCCAGTGATGGGTTGCAGCTGGAAGGGCATCCGCTGCGTAAAACACATGCTGGATAAGTTGGCGGTTCATTCACCTGTGGCGACCCCAGATTAATAAAGGGACTAAGCCGAAAAGAAAATGAATGAATGAATGAATGAATGAATATATATATATATATGTATGTGTGTGTGTGTGTGTGTGTGTGCTTGACCTGGATGTATATCAGAGTATGGAAGAAACTCCATTACATGCCCAGGTTCATTTTAAAACTATTCATTTGGCCATTTATTTAATTAAAATAAAAAATACATATTTAAATATGGGTTGGGTTTAGGGCTGAGAGATAGAAAATACAATTAGCTGAACATAAAAATGCTCAGTCAAAGAAACGTCCAGATAATGATGTAATGTGTGTGTGTGTGTGTGTGTAGTATGTAGCAGAGAGAAGTGAATACATGCTAGATGGCAAGACAGTTGCGAATATGTGTGGGCTGTGAGAGAA
This sequence comes from Danio choprae, assembly GCA_903798125.1. Classification (NCBI taxonomy): domain Eukaryota; kingdom Metazoa; phylum Chordata; class Actinopteri; order Cypriniformes; family Danionidae; genus Danio; species Danio choprae. The sequence goes on along the minus strand of CAIGQW010000302.1, from coordinate 13,255,502 downwards.
AAACAGTCAGGAGGTTCAACTCATGGATTTATTGACTGATTCCTGGACGGACAGACAAAGAATAATGTTGGTGTTTGTTGACAGCCTGGATAGCGAGAAACAGAACATTGACACAGAGGGGAAAAAACAGCAATTCCTTATTCATCTAAATTTAATCTTGTATGTTTAAAGGAAGATGCAGGAGAGAGAATATTATGGACAGAACAATAAATAACCGATCGTTTCAATTAACCTGGTTAGTGGTGCAGGAAGTAAGACTGTAAAGAGATGATGGGAAGTCGCGTTTAATTGGTCCCGAGGACTGTGTGATTACTTGCTTCAGTGCCCAGCCGACTAGAAGAGGCAGTGAACGATCGTGCAGGAAGAAAAAAAGTTAAATAATGATACTCTGCTGGCATCTTGTCCTGACTGAGGGTTCTTGAGTTGTGGAGAAAGGACAAAAAATCACATTGAGATCAGTGATCAATTTTGAACAGCATGTCTTATGAACTGCCTGGACTTGGCAGGGCATGAAATGGCAGTGCAGCTTTCAATATGAACACATTTGCAGGGATGCAGAGATCTGGTTTTTAAGATGCTGCTGCTTTTGGAAATGCAAACACTAGGCGGGAGTTTTAGATATACAGTAGAGACCAAAATTTAAGGAACAACCTACAATTTTTTCAAAAGTTTGAGGTCATTGTTAGGTCTTATTTGAAATGATCCTAGCAGGCAGAATTTTTTAAAGCATATTCCAAAAAAGGTTGTGTATATTCTAAAGCACTGTATTGAAAAATCCATCCATCCATCCATCCATCCATCCATCCATCCATCCATCCATCCATCCATCCATCCATCCATCCATCCATCCATCCATCCATCCATCCATCCATCCATCCATCCATCCATCCATCCGTATACAAATACTATACATAGTGTACCTTTATTGGTAAAATTGAACTCCAAGCCTCCAGTTGTCATTCTGTGGCACCAAACAACTTCCCTGCACAAAGTATTATGGGTGCCCTTCAGTTATACCCTATGAAATCCTGCATTCCAAGTGATCCAAATGAAGTGGCCAGTTTTGAGCACTTTAGTTTAAGCAAAATCCCTTTAAGGCAAGTCATTTCACTCTGCTGCTATCTTTGAAACGCCTCTCGGGCAGTATGCTCTGGCATTCTGTTAAAATAGGCAAACATCAAATTCTCCAAAATTGCTTGCCAAGCTTAAAATATATAATATATAAGCAACGATTAAATTTCATATTAGGAATCACCAATAAAATTAAACAACAACTGTCTCTCTAGTTTAATTTCTAAACGTTTGAATCACACAAAATCTGCAAAAACTAATGTCTAGTTTGAGCCCCTTCCCTAGAGAATCGTCAGTCAATAGTGATTGATGATTGGCTACTGTACTAGAAAGCTGGGCCTCATTTGCCATATTTTCCCCATTCAAAACTATACGAGTGACATGTCTTGTGTATTCTATAGTCTTTGGTTTCAAATTAGGGACGCTCTGTGCTAATCTCATTGAAGTAGAACTAGCCCCCATCTATGAAGTGAAATCAAATGACACATCACTGGTTGGATGTCCGACTTCTAGCAGCGTTCTAGACCTTATTACTAAGTAGGAAGTAGAAAAACTCCCAATTTCGAGTTGTCTTTAACACATCATGAGCTCTTACAGTGTGTCATGGGAATCGTGTTCGTACAGTCTGACAGGATACAATCATAAATGAATGTTATAAATCACACAATGTGAGCCAAGCTAGATTCCTCATAGTTATTTGTATTAGCCTGGCACTTGCTGGTAATTTCTTTAATAATCTGACAAACCCTATTTAACTGGAGACTTTACAGTTTTCACTAACTTGTAAAGTGACTGAAACCAGATGGAGGCCAAAGTGATGTCCTTTTCGGCCATACTAAGAGAAGCGGCTCATTCCAAATTGGTGATTTCTAAAATATTACATCTTTACAACGTCAATCATTCAAGTCCCTCAAAAAGGTGATAGAGTATTAATAGTCTATAGGCATCATTTTTAGAAAAGTTTGTGTCTGATTAATGCAGTTCCATACATAATCATTACTTTTTGTGTCCTGTATGTGTCTGTCTCCTAGATCCTACATGGGAGACCATTAATCCAGGTTGATCAATACAGTCCGACAGACTCAACATGTTTCTCATTTCAAGCATGCACAAGCACGTAATGCACTCACTGCATTTGTAAAATTGCCTGCAGGATTTTTAATTGTTGTTTAGATGTCTAGAAATATTACAGTGAGGAAACCAAGATGGGAACTGTTGTTGGTATTAGTTATAATTGATTCTGAGTGCAGGTGAAGGACTTTTAAGTGGTCTTTTGAGTAATGTAGTATAATGTAGATTACTGGTTCCCTTTCATAATAATGATTCCCTTTAAAAAACGTTGACTAGAAGTAAATGTTCAACTATAGTAGTCAACAACTGAATTGGATCAAAAAGTTTTTCAAAATTGTCCTAAGACAAGAATGCGTGTTGTTCAATAGTTTCAGGATAATTTTGATGAAAGGTTTTGATCCACTTCAGATGTTGACTACTGTATTCCAACTTTTGTATTATACAAAATGTTATATTATACAACTGTTATATTTCATATTTCATTTACTGATAACATCAGGTCATAGTTAAATTTAGGTCAAATTGCCCAGTTTTTAAAATATATTGCATATATATAAATATATATGCATATATATATATATTGCAGTTTTTATATATTAAATATTTTATATATATTTTATACATTGTAATGTAAATATATCATTTGTCATTTTAGTCTCTAAACTTCAGAATTCCAAGTTATGGTTTATTCATAAACAGCTTTTATTCAAATCAAGCAGCCAAAATATGTATGTTTTTCTCATTTATGTTGAAAAAGTGTGGCCAGTGTCATAGCAGATTAGTACACACTGATACTACACGATGGGGCCCTGTGTAATGGGCCCCCCCAAAAAAGTTGCCGTTGTTTATTTTAGTAATCTTCTTGAATGACAACTGAAGCTTGTGATTATTAACAATAAATAGATTATTTGGTTTGATTTAAGTCAATAAAATTGTTTTATTAAACAGTTCAAATATACAAATATATATTGTATATACAAATATACAAATATATTTCTCTTAAGTAATTCATACATTGATAAAACCAAATCAAGAAAAATAATATATGTGTGACAGAATGTGCTTCAAAGTGCATCCTATTTGTTCTCTCTATCTTTCTCTCGTAAAGGCGAACTCACTTTTTTGTTAAATAAAAGTAAAATATACACAGTATTGAATAATGTCTTATTCTTATCTATATGGGCAAAAAATCTTTCAGTTTCACTTCGATTCATTTAATCGAGTCAGTTGACCACATTGAGTCAGGACAAGCTTTCCAAACTTGCTGTATGCCAGTAAATTAGACATGGACCTCAGAAAGCATTATAAAGTAATAATAGTAATATAAAAATGCAGTTCATGACCCCTTTAATGCATCAGTGGTGGAGCATGTTTGAGGGTTAAAGTGTTCTGTGAACCTCTGCTTTGCTGCTGTCTGGTTCTTAAGTCTGAGTGGAGTGGCATCCCATAATCCTTTTTCAGATTGAAATCTGCATCTTCAGGCTTTTTTCAAAGATTACACTTGTGTCTGTGTGTGTGTTCGTTCGTGTGTGTCGATAGTATAGAGAGAGAGAGAGAGAGAGAGCGAGAGAGCGAGAGAGCGAGAGAGCGAGAGAGAGAGAGAGAGAGAGAGAGAGAGAGAGAGAGAGAGAGAGAG
>CAIGQW010000302.1:13223642-13237399 GCA_903798125.1 Danio choprae | reverse complement strand
ATAGTTAAGTCCGAAATTATTCACACCATTAATGGTATGGAAATAGACAGTGGTAATTGGAAAAAAATTAAATTCTTAAGGGGAAAATAATATTATCCTAAGCATATATTGACCTTTAATTATTTTTATTCCATATATATTATTTATACATGTATGTTCTTTGTATGGCAGGGAGAAAAAAAAAAGATAAAATTCGTTTTTTTAACTTCCTTATAATAAACAAAGGTTTACTGTAGAAATAGTTTTGTAATAAATTCATCCAACCTCCATTTCTAAGTTTATTGCTCCTTAATGAGAGTACACTGACAGATAATTATATAAACTACTCTTTTATTGTCAAAACATGAACAACCTTTAATTTGCTTTGATGCATAAATATTACATTATGGTTTTGGAGGGGAAATTATTTAGCTATAATTATTGTTATCATATTATCACCCAGTCCCAGTGTAAAAAAGCACTGTATTTGTTCAGCACACATGCATACCAAACCTAAAATATTCTCAGAACAAATACTGCATATTATAAGATTCTGACGGTATGATAACCTTAGATAAAAATATCACAGTTTCACGGTATTGTGATTACTGCTCTAAAATAAGCAGTATAAGGGTTAAAAACAGCAACTTTTTTTCCATTGAACACAATATGTTTTATTTTAAGAAACATTTTAAATATTTTGGAACAGTAAACATGTCAGGGTAAATAATTACAATAAATTATTGACTTCTGCTATTTTCATTAGTTTCAAAAACACAGATTTCTTTACAACTTGATAAGGCATCTTTGGATATCTTTGTTTTCTTTGGGTATAAAGTAAGCCACTGCCCTGTTAAGAACTTTAGCATGCTTGGATCTTGGTGTATAAGCGATTAGTTTTTCAAACGTTTTCTGAATTGTGGGCTGACCAGTAGCTTTTGATGTGGATGCTCCTTTTATAAATAAAAAACAAAAAAATAGTGGTAAAGAACATGTAAAAAAAAAAGACATATACCGTAGGAACAGTATAACAGAACATTTTAGCAGTTTTAAAACCTTGACTTTTACCAAACCGTGGTAAACCTTGAAATCGGTTATTGTCCCATGCCTAATTCCACACCTACCACCAGCTTCATATATTGTATAGTAAATTGACTCAGTAACTCACCTGGTAAAGTATGCAGACAACAAGAGAAAAAATTTTAAATAGTAATGATAGACAAAAGGAATCACCTTCTCGCATCCCTCGTTTATATTCAGGCCAGTTGTCAATATCTATTCACACTCACACACTGATCTAACATCAGAACAAACGTTTTCATCAACAAACACACCTGAAAAGAAGCGCTGAGACAGTCAACGTTTTGTCTTAAATGAACAGACGTTCAGGCACAACGGGTTGTTTGTCAGTGGCTACAGGCAGAGCTGAGGATCTAGTGGCCATTTAAATGCACACTCACGCACACACACATGAGAAGAGAGAAACACCGTCCCCTGAGTGAATCTTTTATGGTCCTTCTCTCTGTACCTCCTAAATAAAACTCGCTGTTGAAATATTGACGCCGCAACTTTCCAGCGCTGCACTTCTTTCCTCTAAACCCTCAATAATGCTGCTTGAGATTCTCAGCAACCCTTGAAAGACTTTTTTTTTCCTGACTCAGTCACTTCTTCAAAGAGCTTTTTTTCCAGAGAAGAAAAAGTATAACTATAGATATGAGACTTTTGTATGAGGTCTACAGGGTCACTGACTGAGCGGCGGGATAAACCCTGACTGTTCTGTGATCCTTTGGACCTTTATGGAATTTTTGCTTTTAATAAATGCTTTTTTTTTTACTTTTTATTGAAGTTTTTATATTGTTCAAAACTCATATGATTTTCTTTCTTCCATGTGCCAGCCTTTGTGAAGATTTTCTACACTTACATTCATAATTCACATTTAAAATACACTCAAAAAATGACTTTTGCTGTTTGTTCAAACTACTTATTGAAATTGAGATGAAACAACACATTTTTTAAAGTTTTTTTTGGGACAACTTAATAGTTTTATGTTCAATCTACTTAAATTCGTAAAAATAATTAATGTAACTTATACAACCTGTGTTGGAACAACGTGAAGGAATTGCGTGGAACCCAGCATTTATTTACAGTGTAGTATTTAACAAGGATGCATTAAATTCCTTAAACACAGTAAAGCCATATATAATGTTTATCAAATATCGAAATATTTGGAGTCCTGATACCTGAAAGATCACGTGACACTGCAGATTAAAGTAAATATATTTAGCATTTTCATCATGGTAATTATTTACTCTCAAAAAATATTTTTGCTGCTTGGTCAAACTACTTATTTAAAATGAGCTGAATCAACACAATTATTATTTGGAGGACAACTTAATTGTTTTATGTTCCAGTTAACTCAATCGATTTGTGTTGGGACAACATGAAGGAATTGTGTGCAGCCCGGCATTTTTTACAGTGTACATCTAAAGTATCGAAAATAAAAGTAATATTTCGAGTTTTCACATTTTGTATTGTATTTTTGATCAAATAAATGAAGCCTTTGTGAGAATATTTGTTGTGAGAATAAGTGTTACTGACCCAATATTGTAGCTAAGATTAGACATTATTAAAAATACTCTGTAAGACAAATATAAAGGATTCACGCATAGTTTGATGAAAAGGAATGCAAACCTTTCTCTTTTACATTTTGGACAAAATAGCCAAAATAATATAATATAATAAAAATAAATTTTGGAGATTACATCAAGACTTAAAGTGACCGTCATTCGCCAGACCAAATAAACGTCACTCAGTGTTTTTGAACAAATATATGACCTTTTTATGGCGATTAATGAAATTTTTGGTACACATACCATTCACCATCTAAAATTTTGGTATCGTAATAAGCTTATTGATTATAATTCACTGAATGTCAATGTCAATTTGGCAAGAAGTTTTTTTTTTTGTTTGTTTTGTCCTGAGCCGTTTTCAACAAAACACATTTTTATGAAATATCAACAACAAAAAACAATATTGTCATAACTTGTAACATCTGAATCAGCAAGCTTTTTTTATGTCTCGTATAACAAAAGCACACAGGGTTACACACGTCTAAATGAAATCTCCCTGCTTCAGCAGAAAGCAGTGCGCTGCATTTGATCTCGCCAGACGTTTGAGAGAAGCTGTGTTATAATAAGGGTTTATGAATGAGAGCTCGTGTTGTTTTCTCTCTGTCTCTGAACATCCTGCAGGCTGAAAAACAACCTCATTCTGCACAACAAACAAATGAAAGGCTCAGTGTGTGGAGAACAAGCCGAGTGGATCCATAAAGCCGTCCTCTTGACTGTAAGTCTCCAGTGCTCTTTGAAGAACATACAGAGAGTTTTTTGTTAGGAATAACAAGAGTCTGTACAATCTGATGTTCATAAACATGGATAGATTCATATACCCGCTTCAGGTATAGAGCGGTTAGCAGGTTCACCTTTCTGTCTGCCCTCAGGAATACAGATAATGAACACAAACCGTGGTGATGAGATTTACACCTGAAAGAGTCTGGTCTCCTAAACACCTTTAGGCCATTGTTCATTTAGATGTGACCTTCGCTACTAATTGCCTAATTCTTTTGCTATTATGTGAATCAGAAGCTGAACAAATGTGAATGTGAGATTTGTGTTGAGAGGTTTTACTAATGATTGAGCATTGTGTTATTCCAAAAACATCTCTTCTTCTTTATGGATCATCATAGAAATCTAAATTTAAAACAAATTGAATGAATAGGATTTAAACAAGTTGGTTTTATTTATTACGCTTAACGTTATTTTTCAATTGTATTTTATACATTGTGAAATATTTAGTTTTAAAACTTTTCAGACAAATTATTAAAAAGTTCATTATTTTATAGTGAATGCTTCACATTTTGTATAGAATTAATATTGAATTAAAACCATTTAAAGATTTTTCAGTTAAATTTGATGAATTTTTTTTAATGTTTAGTGTTTAATTTAGGTTTTTATCTTATGGGTTTGTACAAATTGATTCAGTAGAACTGAAATGACATCAATGAGTTTAGTTTTGTATTTTGTGATTCTGTATCAGAATCAAATCGATTCACTAGAACTGAATCAACATTGTGTAATTTTTGTTTTGTTATTTATTTATTTGTGAAATATGTCCAAACAAACTTGTTCAATATAACCGAGGAAACATCAGTAAGGTGTGTGTGTGTGTGTGTGTGTGCGTGCGTGCGTGCGTGCGTGCGTGCGTGCGTGCGTGCGTGCGTGCGTGCGTGCGTGCGTGTCCAGGAAAACTGATTCACTAGAACTGAAAAACATCAGAGTTTTGTTTTACTTTGTTTTTCTCTGCTATTCTTACATCCTAATATGAAAATTACTTAAAGATTAATCAGATCATTCAGATTATTTTATGTTTTTTAATTTGTTAATGTGTGTGTGTGTATGTGCGTGTGAGACAATATTCTTTAGTCAAAAATCAACAACAGCAAATCATAAAACGTGCTGAATTCTGAATCTTAAGAATTCAACTGATATTTACTAAAATATAGCCCTTTGTTCACTCAAGATCTTAACTTTGTTTTCTGTTTTGATCAGGTTCTTGTCTAATGCACGTTTGTGAGTGAGATGCAGATCGATGAAGCTCATGCAGATCAGATCAATTCCAATTAGCTGTCCGCTGATTTCTGTATCACAAGGCCACTAAGCAGCTGTGCATTTTAATCACATATCACAGAGTGGCCGACCCGACAGTGACCCTTTAAAAAGAGCGGTAAGTGCTCCCTTTCAGCTCGAAACATTGAGGAGAAAAGCAGAAATCGCTGAACATCACTGAACCATAAATGAAAAGCTCTTTTTTGGTCGTACTTAAAGATCAGCCTCTCTAAAAGAAGAAGTTTGCTCTTCATGAACGTGTATCAGACTTAAATGTCAAAAGGCTGTTAAAATGATGCCTGTAATCTCTTTTACTCTCCTTTCTCAAATCCACGTTCTACTTTTTCCTCTCTTCCCCCCCCTCACTTCCTCTTCTGCTTTAATGTCACTGTATAAAGTCAACATTAAACAGCCGCAGCAGTCTGCCAGAAGCTAACTCAGACTTTCTCTTTCTCCCTTTCTGGAAGAAACTAAAAAGGATGTACACAAAATTAAGGGAAAATAAATGAGCTTCTCCACAGTGCCAACAGCCAGAGGGGCCAAAGAGAGCTACTCTTGTACATCAGTGATGAGAAGAGGGGGGAAAAACAGAGATAAACTGTCGGAAGTCTGCTCTCTAGTCCAGTTTTGGGGAAGATTACATTTTAAGCAACAAGATTCTTATAATTTAAATTAGTTAAACTGCAGTCAAGATGCTCTTTACAAAATTTAGTGCACTACAAATTGCACTGATGGCAATATGTTTGTCACACATTCTCATTTATGATTCAATCAAATATGCATTTATTTCTAGCCCAAAATACACAACCAATATCAAAGTTAACTGATCAAACTTATAAAACAGTGACATTGATGTCTAACTAAATCAATATCAGTGAGTCTTTTGTTTTGTTGTATGTTGTGTTATGTAATGTTATTTGTTTTGTTTCATTTTTCATTTCATTTTGTTTCGTTTTATGTCAATCTGTCCAAATGAGCTGAACTAAATTAACCTCTGTGATTTTTTTTCATTTGTCTTGTTTTGCTGTGGAAAATATGCCAGAACAAACGGATTGACTAAAACTAGATCAACATCGGTGAGTTGTGCTAGTGTTTTGTTTTGTCAAAAACATAAACTCACTCCAACTTAGTCAACATACGTGAGGGTTTTTTAATGGGTTATTCACCAAAACTAGCAACATCGTCGAGTTTGTTTGATTGTTTATTTATTTGTTAAAGAAGGCTGCACAAATCGATTGGATATTCTGTTGCTACAAACAAGTATGGTGAGGTGGGCAGCGCATACAGAAAAAGCTGCGTTATGCACAATCAATATAATTCTTACTTCATATCTAGTTTAAACAGTTCAAATCTAATACTTCTCTGATCATATTTCTCTCTTTATTCTGTCTCAGGCAGACTCTTTCAGCCTCTCTTTACATTCATAATTAAGATCTGCCCCATAAACACCTGTATTAATTGATTTCAGTCAAATGTGCATGTCTACAATCAGCTCTTTTGCATGCATTCACTTTTAAAGGGGTAGTTCACCCAAAAATTAAAATTCTGTCATCATTTATTTGTCTTAAACTCGTTTAAGTTCTTCTGTTGAACACAAAATAAGTTATTTTGAAAAAATGTTATAACCCTGTAACCACTGACTTACAGATTTCTAACGTTTTTTCCAAATAACTTTTGTGTTCAACAGAAGAAGAAAAAAACCTAAACGAGTTTGTGACAAGTAAATGATGACAGAATATTCATTTTGGCTGAAGAGATTCATAAACAATTGGAACCACTTGAGTAAAATTTTCATTTTTAAAAACGCACTCGACCTAACGTGGGTTTAAACCGGTGTGATTTTCTTTCTTCCGTTGAACACAAAAGAAGATGTTTTGAAGAAGCTGAGAGTTGATGGTTCTCATTGATCTCCATGACTGTTTGTTACCAACATCCTTCAAAACGTTTTCTTTAGTGTTTAACGGAGGATTTATTTTGTGTTCAACTACTTGAGGGTGATTAAATGGTGAGTAAATGTTCAGTGTTGGGTGAAACAATCTTTAAAAATTACTTTCAAGCACAGTTTTGAATACTGATCGATTTATGCTAATGTAATGAGCTTTTTTCTCCTTGACATATTAATTGGCTAAACAGCAGTCATTCTGTCTGCTTTTTTACATTTCTGTCCACATTTCCACACTGGTTACTGACAAAAGCTCCAAAACTTAACACCAGCTCTTAATGTCTCCAGGAGGACCTGTTCAGAAAAATCACTTTCCTATTTTTGTCTCACTGTCTGATAAATGCGTTAATAAGAACCTTTTTTTTCAAGCTGGTCATAGGAAGATTCATTTTAAGAACAGAAGCTTAATTCAGTGTCTTAGTGTTAGAAAGTCTTGCACATAACTAACATAAAGTGCAGGTAGTTAACAGTAGTTGACTTTATTAGTTAATGAACTAATAGTGAAAATAAATAATTTATTCAGAATGCATTAATTTGAGTTGATTTAATACATCACTGAATTTTAAAGCTTTATCTTGATTATCTTGATTGTTTGCATTCTTCAGCTAACAAGAATGTGAACTCTGGATAATGAAAACAAGTTTGCAAAGATGTAAAAAAAAAACCTACAAAAAATGATACATCTTGGATTGTGTTTTGTTGTTGTTCATTGTTTATTTTCTTGTTATATGTGCTATAAGTGCTATAAGAAATACTTTACTGTGTTTGATATTCTATACTGACATTTTTATTTCTATTATATTCCTGTTATATATTTTAATTAGTTTATGAGTTATCCTAATTTTCCTAATTTTGTTTTAGGGACAAAGTAACTCAACATAACTGTATCAAGGTCATTTTGGGGGGCAAACATGTCCAACCAAGCCAATTCCCTAAAACTGAATCAACATCACTGAATTATTATTTTTATTATTTTTTTACCAAATAGGTCTGACAAGGTGACGCGGTGGCTCAGTGGTTAGCACTGTCACCCTCACAGCAAGAAGGTCGCTGGTTCAAGTCCCGGCTGGGTCAGCTTGGCATTTCTGTGTGGAGTTTGCATGTTCTCTCTGGGTGCTCCAGTTTTCTCACAGTCCAAAGACATGCGCTATAGATGAATTGGATGAACTAAATTGGCCGTAGTGTGTGTGTGTGTGTGTGTGTGGTGTGAATGATTGTGTATGGGTGTTTCCCAGAACTGGGTTGTGGCTGGAAGGGCATCCACTGCGTAAAACATATGCTGGAATAGTTGGCGGTTCATTCCACTGATGCGACCTCTGAAATATTTAAGCTGAAGGAAAAGAATGAGTGAATGAATAGGTCAAACTAAATGTATCCAAACTAACTAAATCTCACTAGAACTGAATCAACATTTGTGAGTTGTTTGTTTAATGTCTCTTTTCTTTTTCTCAAGTCAAGTGTTTGATGTGTTTAACAGATCTAAGCTAATATAAGCTGCATTTTCAAAAAAGAAAAAAGAAATCTGATATTATTATTAAGTTTTTCCAAGGTTTTTCAGTAATCAATAATTAGATTTAAAGAGGTAAAAGGTGCATTGATCTTGTGCCTGCCAGTTTTAAGTAATATTTCATATAAACTGGAAGTTTCACAAATATGCTAATCATTCAATATAACAATATATTCAATTTAGCTTAACATATTTCCATAAAGAGACACTTCACAGAAAAATGAAAATTCTGTCATCATTTACTCATCCTCCACTTGTGTGAAACCGGTTTGATTTTCTCTCTTCTGCTGAACACAAAAGGCAATATCTGAAGACTGCTGTAAAGCTGCAGCCATTGAATGCAACACAAGACATTCTGAAAAGGTTGAAAAAAAGCAGCCATTGACATCAGTAGCATGAACAGAAAATACTAAGGAAGTCAATGGCTGCTTTTTTCCAACAGAATATCTCTAATTTTACAATATATTATGCTGCGTTCAATTAAAAAATCTTTGAACCACACTTTTAAAGCTTTTAAAAAGATGAAATGATGCTCTGATGCTTAAAAATATAGTTTATTTATTTATTTTTTTACCAAATCAGAAATTTAAAAAGTACAACTGTATGGACAGAAAGAGAGAAAGATGCTCAGAGCGTTTTTATGACATACATGAACTGCAGGTTTACTGTTTATTACTGCAGCACGCAAAACACACTGATGATGTGTGAATGTGTGTGTGTGTGTGTGTTTTTAAAGCTGTGTCCACGAGTGTGTGTGTGTTCATTTGAATGTGTAAGATGCAAATTCCTGCAGTGTAACAGCTCTAACATAGCTAGACCTGCCGCAATGCAGAGCGTGTGCATTTGTGAATTGAAAAAACACCATAATCTCTTTCAAATTTATTGCGGAACATCATTATCCCTCTCCCATGCAGGCCATCTGTAGATAAAATGAGAAGTAGTCCTGGTGAATCATTTAAATAAACAAGTTCTTGCGGCAGTGGTGGTGAATTGTCCACCCGTGTAATAAAGATGATGGTGATGATGATGTTTTTTTAATGGTTTCTCTGAGCTTTTCTCAGCCACAGGACAGACGTTCTCTGAGTGTTGCGCTTGATCATTTTATCTCAGATGCTTGTTTTGTGTTGAGGCAGTAATTGACTTGTAAACCCATCATGCTGTGAGTATGTACTGTTCACATTGCAGCATTTTTATGTCCTTTCTAGACTCATTACTGCCGGTGGTTGGAAATGCAATGTCTTGGGTGCAGGGTGGAGATAAGAGTTAGATCGAACATTGATACCAATTTTCTATTTTTTTCCCCCCTTTTTTAATAATATTTGGGAAATATAATTATAAGGAAACACATCCTTCTTTATAGTTTATTGGAAATATTTATAGTATTATTGGGTGTAAACTTGTATTTGGAATATGCTCAGTTTCCATGTTGCTAAGTTTTTTTACTCATGATATGTTTATTGATTTACTAATTCATTTATTTTAATCTTCTTTGTATTATTCATTTTAATTCAGTGTGATAAGTTTCCAATCGTATTGGACAATAATTTATTTGAAAGTTATTCTGGTCAAATTTTGGATTATTTATTTCCCAAAAATCTAAAGGATTTATTGTGATCTTTGTGTTTATTTATTCATTAAACTATTTAAATCATTTACATTACATTTTATGATCATTTATTTTACTAGTTAAATTATTTATTACTGTTATTATTATGCTTTCCTCCAAACATTTTATATAAACTTTAGTTTAGTTTTTAAATATTAGCTATTTCAAAATAATTGCTTAGAAAAAATTGCTTTTTTTAATAAGGATTGGTTAATTATTTGGTCACATTACAATAAGGTCCCATTAGTTAATGTATTCACTAACATAAATCAATAGTGAGTAATATTTAGACAGCATTTAATAATCATAGTTCCACATTTACTAACGCATTGTTAAAATACAAATTCATGTTTGTTATCATTAGTTAATGCACTGTGAGTTAACGTACTAAAGATGAACAATTTTATTTTCATTAACTAATGTTAACGAACATGTATAAATACAGTAATTCATTGTTTGTTCATGTTAGTAAATGCATTAATTAACATTAACTAATACAACCTTATTGTAAAGTGTTACCAATTATTTTAACAGTTAGCAGATCTTTTATTTCATTTAATATTATTATTATTTTTTGCGTTCTATTTTTCATAACTAGATTGATAACTGAAGAATTATTTGTATAGTTATTTTTGTAAGTCTGCAAGAGTAACTGTGGCAGAGGGTTTCGCCTGAGGATTTGTGAGAGATGCCATATGGAGCATTATTAATTCATCATTACAGTAATTACACAATCTTGGTAATCAGCATGGATACAAATGTCTTGGCCTGCTGATAATTTCCTTCATGATCTTAACTCTCCCTCGTCTTCTCCTCCTTCTCTTCTTCTCATATTTTACAGTTTTCTTTGAAGCCTCAGTGAAGCAGAAATCAGCCTTCAGCTTCCAGTCGAGATGCTTTTGAAGATCTCGTTTCTACAGGAAAACTCTGACCAGTTCTGGTGCTGTAAGTATTTTGAGTTTTATATTGAGAATACTGAAATAGATCCGCATACAACACTGAGTCTTGGGTAAAGTTCACCTCATCCTTTAATATCCCTGGAAATGAAAAAGAAACACTCTCTTCTCCGTTTCACCACCGCAGCATAAATTATTACAAAAGTGTCTATAGATTTCTGTAATAGAACTGTAGTATATAGCACATGGCCACATTAAAGGTATTTAAAGCCAATATTATCTGAGTTAATGAGGTAAACTGGCCTTATTAGTAATATGACTGTTTAAAAGGAATTAAATTTGTTGCTGACTTAACGTTTTTAGTTGAATCAAATGAACTTTTCTAGTTATCTCAACTTACATCAATCAAACTGACTAAAAATATTAAGTTAAACTTTGTATAACTTAACAAAATAGTTGAAACGTGATTAACTTGTTAAAATAAGTTAAAGCAACATAGAAATATTTGTTGTCTTGATTTTTTTGTCCTAATATCTTTTACAGTGTGTGATTGTAAAACTTCTGCAAAGTTTCTAAGATCAGTTGAGTTATTTACCAAAACGTCAGTAAATCCAGACTTTCTTCCTGTGTAAAACTGTATGGAAGATTGTTTCTGCCACCAATAATCAACAATATAGGAAATTATAAATTAACCTGTATTTTTCTCACAATTCCGTTTTTTCACCTCACAATGATGTGATAAAGACAAACAAAGTCAGAATAGTGGGATATGAACTTGTAATTCAGAAATTTTCCCTTCAGAATTGCAACTTTATAAAACGCAATTACAACTAACAAGTCTCAATTGTACAAACATAGTGTTTTTTTCCCTTGAGAATCAGATATACAGTCATTTAAAACGACAAGTTTAAACTGTATCTCACAATTCTGAGGAAACATGAAAATTGCGAGGGGAAAAGTCAGAACTGTGGTATTATATCTACTGGTTTTGAAGTGTTTTCCTCATAATTCTGATGTTTTCCTTTGCAATTATGAATATATGTCTAGCAGTATGTCCAGCAAAAACAGGTTCATAGCATTTTTGATAAAGATAAAAATTGGGAGAACATAAACTGACAGTTGTGGAAATGTACAGTTTCTTTCTCAGCACCGAGAAACCTGTACACCTGGTCCAGGGTACGAATTACAGGGGGGTTTGGGGGGATTGACCCTCCTAATTAACACTTGGGTCAGCCCTTTAATAGTAAGAAATAGTTTTTTCTGCTCTGCTTTTAATCATTTAAGAATATATAATATAAATATACATTTGACCATCCCTATAATGGTTTATACCATTCTGAATGCATAGTCATGCCAATCAGTCTATGTGAGAAGTTATCCATTCATCAGTCCTGCAGATCGAGAGCACCGATAAACAAAGTAAGTGTTCTCAAGACTGCTTTCTCGTAAGACGTGATTGTTTCTAGCCTAAAAGTAAAGTCATATTAGACACATAGTTTGTAGTTTGACCTACGGTAATCTCTAAAATAGTTAATTAGAGGATACTGTAGGTCAGAATACAATAAATATCCCTTAAAACACTGAAAACTTAAATACATTTTATTAATAAATTAGATGTAAATTAATACTGAAGCATGTATTACACAAACTAACATTACCGAAAAAGTTGACCTACCCCCCACCCCCCAGTCCCCCATCGTCAATGTATAATTCACGCTCTGACCTGGTCACATCATGCGTCCGAATTATAAAGTGAATTTTAATTTGTCTGTTGTAAACTATCATCTCTGACAACTCAGTTGTGCATGCCACATCTTTTTAGACAGAGTTTATCCTCCTGATTGGTCAACTTCAGATAGATCGACAGGTCGGATCGTTCAAGGATCTAAAGTTGCTGTCATACTGCCCCCTAGCGTTTTATTTTATTTTGAAACTGCAGTCAAATGTATGTTGAAGTACATCTTTGCGGATTCACAAAAAGAACTTTCTTTTTGCAGTTTCACAAAAAGGTAGGCTGAAGCCCGTATTTCTAATGAGCCTATTTTGCAAATGTTAGTTAATGTCAATAGGTAGATAGCTAGGGTGTGTTTATTCTGGGTTCCAGACTAAAAAAAGATAGATAGGTATACATTTGGGCCTGGTTTGCATAGCATCAGCAAACTGTCATTTTTAAGATTAAACCTAAAGACACAAAAAAATGTTTTTATGGTGTATAATGTCAGACAGAGCTTTCGTTTTTTCATCTAAATGTGCAGAATTTCCTCCATCAGACACACAAACGAAGATCTGATGATGGTATTGATCTGCAGTGGACATCATCTCAAACATGAGGAGATAAACAGGCATGCTTGAGCATTTCTTCTCAGATATTGTGCATGCATTCATAATATTGTAAATTGCAGTGAATGAACCCTCAGTCTAAAAGCACTCCCTGCAAAAACAAATTCTTACTGTTTATGACATGTACTTGAGAACTCTTCTTTCACAATCTATTTCACCTTCATAATGTTGTTTCCAAGGCGAAGCGAGATATTATGATTAGCTATAGCAACATGTGTGAATCATGCATAAAAAGTACGAAAGGTCAAATTTGATTCCAGTTCTGTAAAAGTTTTCCTCTGCAGTGAAGGAGGCACACAAACACACACACACACACACACACACACACACACCCTCCTGTTTTCTCTCTGGCTGCGTGTTGTTTATTTCACATGATCTGTTCGAGGACAGCAGGTGAAACTAGATGGCTATTATATTTTGACCTTTCCATGTCCTCTTCCCCACCTCTATCACAATCTCTCTCTCTCTCTCTCTCTCTCTCTCTCTCTCTCTCTCTCTCTCTCTCTCTCTCTAACAATATCCGTCACTCTCTCCCTTTTCTCTCTTTCCATTTCATTTCTCTGTTCTGCGCTCTGCTGGCATTTGGAGTTTCCTGCTGGGCTGAAGAAGATGGAGAGTGTTCAGAAAAGAATAAAAGTGCTTTTTCTTTTCTTTCTCTCTCTCTCTTTCTGATTCCAGGAAGGGTCTATATTTTGTGTGCTCTTTACACTGATCAATAATCTATGGCCTCAGTGGAGAGCTTGCTTTGTGCGTGGATGTTTGTGCATGTGTGTGTTCCTATGTAGTGTGTGTGTGTGTGTGTGTGTGTGTGTGTGTGTGTGTG
>CAIGQW010000302.1:13203425-13216432 GCA_903798125.1 Danio choprae | reverse complement strand
TATATATATATATATATATATATATATATATATATGTGTGTGTGTATGTATGCATGTATGTATGTATATGTATGTATGTATATATGTATGTATGTATATGTATATATGTAGATTTTGTGTGGGACTATCTACTACTTAATATAAATTTAATTACCCATATTTTTCATTTGTTTGTTCATTTACAGTCTTTTGTGAGATGGCCTATCAAATCTTTTCTTATAGTATTATTATCTTTAACTCCTAAACCTATGCTAGTCACTGAAATCTTTTCTCTCTCTTAATTCTCTCTCTGTAGCACACAAGGCAGATCTACAGATCTCCCTTGAATCTAAAGCAGTGATTAAAGCTCTACGTCTTGCTCTGAAATTGATTAACCTCAATCTTGTGCCCAGAGAAAACACACATTACACCATAAAAGTGCCTGGACAGCGAGAACATGGATAAGAATGGATCAATACCTGCACAGTAAACACACTTAAAACATAAACTTCCTGCATTCAAGCAGCCTTAGTTAACCGTAGAGGATTCATGTGTAGTTTGTGAAATAATATCAATTTCTCTTCGGTTGCACCTAGAATAACAACAATGCAGACTCGGGCCAGAAAAACCCTGAGGGAAAACGACCTTCCAGGGAGTCTTTTACAGCATCCCAGTGGACCGCACGCCTACAGTACTGAGTTCAAGGTCAGAATAATTTAAGAGGAGATGACAAGTGTGAAGCAGCCCCCAAAGTGATCATTAAGAGAATGGAAACCCAGTCTTTTTCAGGCCAGAGGAGATAACAGAGGTGAAAGAGGAGTTCTGCGTCTCTGGAGGGTGGCATGCTGTCACACACTGAGCTTAAAGCATTTGTTTATCCTTAATAAATACACATCAGACTTCATCTTCACACAGCCAGACTGTAAGATCACAGTTTCTGGCAAGACTTGATGTGACAAATTAGCATATAAAGCAGCAAACTAAGAAATGACTGCATGTTCAGAGCTGCATCATTGTCTGCTTTTCATGTTTTATCTCCGATAGAATGAAGATGTCCTAGAATGACCACTTCTTACTGAAAAATAGCAGACCGATCAACTACATGCATGTAAAATACGGCATAATCAGCCGATTCGAATATTATCACTCGATTGAATGGGCATTATCAGTGGTTATCAGCTGATAGATATGGGCCAATAGGGGCCTTCTGTGTCTACTAGTAGGCTCATAAGGCTGTTATCATTCATCCACATGTTTAATCAGCTATTACATACGGCTGCGGCCGAGAATTATTTATATTATTTATAAAATTTCTTATTAATTGTATTTTATTAATGTCTACCCCTACCGCGACCTAACCATCACAGTAATGTAAAAACTTCCCTATTAGTATATCTATAACTTCATACTACAGTTAGTAACTACAATGGTAAAATTACCAGAAAGAAACCAAAAGAATAAATTTTGCTAATGTTTGCCTGCCAATCTCGATCTGAACCGTGTCTGTGAACGTGCCAATGATGTAATCCTTTCTGTGCAAGCAGGGTGCACACAGGGTATGGAATTACTTATTTTGACAGACAGGTAGCACAGCCTATCATAATGTTCAGACTGGATGTTTTTATTGGATGAACTTTTCTTGGTCCTACATCTTCCACAGAATTTAAAAAACAATATACATATATTTAGACCACATAATTTAATGATTGCTATCAGAATGTGCAGAGACTTTCAACCAGCATAACAAGAATTATTTCAAGTTTATTTCAAGTTATTATTTAAGTTCACGTGTTTGAATCTATTGATGGCAGTAGTCTGATTCTCTCTCTTTGGATAATGTTTTTCCATTAGTGATAGACGATAGCGATGTGTGCTGTTTAGCTGTCTTTGGAAGTCCTGATGCTGCATGGGCTCCTCGTCTGCAGCCGCGCTCTGAATAAAGCTCGTGAAGGAACCACTGAATCACACGAGTAACATCCTTTAAAACTCAGAAACGCAAATATAGATTCGCAAGCATCTCTCATGATTCACAGACTGAGAGCAGAAAGCACAGGCGACTTTCCCTTTCTCTTGCGGAGCTTAAAATAACAGCTTTTTATAATATGCGTGTGTGAGTCGGGCCGGGGGTCGTGTTGCCTGGACTACGCCATTTGAGGAGCCGCCACACGTCATTTTAGAGTGATTATACTGTTAGATGCTGCAGTGGTCGAGGAGAGCAGCGATGTTTCCATTGTTGTCTGGACAAAGGGCTCCCCTGGTTTGCTGTTTACCTGGTTGCGGCAAAAGCTGGGCTAGTTATATAAGTGCATGTGAGCTGGGGAGAGCTGCTTATGAAAGAAACAAGACCATTTACACATAAAAATAACTTACCCTTTAAAATAAATTAGATTAGCTAATATATATATATCTTTGGTGTTACATGACATCCTCTATTTTACTTGCTTTGCCATCTCTAAAGTGTTTATGCTTACTAAAAAAAAAATAAAGGTGAAAAAATAAATAGGTTATGCTCACCAAACAATGCACTCAACAAAAATTTAAACACAACGCTTTTGATTTTTCCTCTCATTTCAAGATCTAAATCTTTTTCTTTGTACGTACACTAAAGGCCTGTTTCTCTTAAATATTGTTCACACATTTGTCTAAATCTGTGTTAGTGAGCACTTTTCTTTTGCAATTTTCCTTTCCTCCTGGAGTTAATCCATCTACCTCATAGGTGTGGCCTGTCAAGATGCTGATTAGACAGCATGATTATTGCATTATAGAGCGTGCAGTTGCCATGCTGACTGCAGGAATGTCCACCAGAGCTGCTGTTGCCCTTCAGTGGAATGGTAAATTCTCTACCATAAGCCATCTCCAAGGGTGTTTCCGAGAATTTAGCAGTACATCCAACCACAAAAGCAGGCCATGTGTAACCACACCAGTCCAGGACCTCCACATCCAGCATTTTCACCTCCAAGATCATCTGAGACCAGCCACCCATGCTGTTGCAACACCAAAGTATTTCTGCAAAAAATCGTCTAAGGGAAGCTCATCTGCATGCTTGTCATCCTCATTGGGGTCTCAACCTGACTGCAGTTTGTCATTGTAACTGGCTTCAGTGGGCAAATGATCATCTTTGATGGCGTCTGGCACAGAGGTGTTCTCTTCAAGGATGAATCCTAATGTTTCACTGTACAGGGTAGATGACAGACAGCGTGTTGGGTAAGCAGTTTGCTGATGTCAACGTTGTGAATCAAGTGGCCCATGGTGGTGGTGGGGTTATGGTAAGGCCAGTTGTATGTTATGAACAATGAACACAGCTGTCATTGAATGAATAGAGATACCGCGACAAGATCCTGAGGCCCAATGTTGTGTCATTTATCCACAAACATCTCCTAATGTTGCAGCATGATAATGCACAGCCATATGTTACAAGGATCTGTACATTATTCCTGGAAGCTGAAAACATCCCAGTTCTTGCATGGCCAGCATACTCACCAAACATGTCACTGATTGAGCATGTCTTGGATGCTCTGGATCGGCGTATACAACAGCGTGTTCCAGTTCCTGCCAATATCCAGCAACTCTGCACAGCCATTGTAGAGGAGTTGACCAACATTCCACTGGCCACAGTCAACAACCTGATCGACTCTATGCCAAGGAGATGTGTTGCACTGCGTGAGGCAAATGGTGGTCACACACAATATTTTAGTCAAATTTTGTTTACTGCTATTTTTTTTATATACAATATATAATTGTTGCTCCTCTGTCCATATACAGTTTATCTAAAACATAACTCAGTATTTAAAGTCAGAAAACTTTACTAAAGTAGAAGTACTACAGTCATGCAAAATATTTCTGTAGAAAATAAATGAGTTTTTACTTATGCAGTGTGTTTAAAGCACTCTGTGAAGATGTTGTTCTCATTAAAATTTGATGTCTTGCCTAGACTGTATTTACCAGAGGCATCCCAGGTCCTGTCAGACCCTTTAAAGTTTTGTTTTTTTTAACTCTGATATACTCTTTCAAAGTATTCAGAATAAAATAAATGAGATTAAAAACTGTTGTAATTCACATGATCTAAGAGCAGCATATGAAGGCTTTCTTAGCATATGCAAAACAGTATAATGCATAAAATTTCTTTTGAAACATGAACACCCAGTCTTGTCCAGACATTTGCTTTACACCCTGCTGTTCCAGTACAACGAATTCCCTGTCCGTCATCAGCCAGTCCAAAACAGTATTTATATTTTAACAGAATGCGTCATAATCAATGTATGCTCTGTCCGAAGAGAATCTGTGATGAATGAGATCAGTTTATCAAACAGTGTTCTGACAGAAAGAGGTTTGCAGTGATGCTGAAAGGCTCAGGCTGCTCTCACCGCCTCTACATTCTCACATGGAACAATCGACAAAAAAACAAGAGAAAAAGCGGGAACTTTCTGAGTGACACACATTCAAGCAGACTGTCTGTAAGACTGCAAAACCTGCATCACTCTTGTAGTTTAAATAAGGATTCTGCAAACACAGGTAATGAATTCTTAAAATGTTCCTCTACATGCTGTAAAAAAAGGTTTCCAATCAATCATTCATTCATTCATTCATTTTCTTTTCGGCTTAGTCCCTTTATTAATCTGGGGTCGCCACAACGGAATGAACCGCCAACTTATCCAGCATATGTTTCATGCAGCAGGTGCCCTTCCAGCTGCAACCCATCACTGGGAAACATCCACACACACCCATTCACACACATACACTACGGACAATTTTAGCCTACCCAATTCACCTGTACCGCATGTCTTTGGACTTGTGGGGGAAACCGTAGCACCCGGAGGAAACCCACGCCAACATGGGGAGAACATGCAAACTCCACACAGAAACGCCAACTGACCCAGCTGAGGCTCGAACCAGCAACCTTCTTGCTGTGAGGCAATCGAGCTTCCCACTGCGCCACCGTGAGGCCATCAATCAATCAATCAATTTATTAATCAATCAAATTTTACAAAAAAATTAAGTAATAATAATAATTATAATACTATATTACAATCACATACATTTTCTAAATCTTTTATGATTACAATAATTTTAATTTTTCTAGCAGGATGTGATATTGTACATATATATCTATGTACAAATAACAGCCTTTATATTGTATTGAGGGGGTCCCTCACAAAGGGATAACTTAATTGTCATAGGCATAAAAAGTACAACAAAACAAACAAATCAAACAAAAATAGCTGCCTTAAAATGCTCACAGACTTGAAGATTGCATGGTACATCAAAATGTTTCAAAACAAGATATTTTTGTCCCATTAGCAGACACAAGAAGATATTTTTGTCCTGTTGTCTCTCTGACGAGGAGTTTATAGTAACCATGTCTCCTCCCTCAGGAATCAGATCCTCTTGTCTATGCCTCAAACACCTCTAATACTTCAGTGAGAAACTCTAGTCAGAATTACATAATCTCTCATGTTGTTTTGACCCACATAAACAAGCCCTCAAAACGTCCTTCAAGCCTATTCTATGCTCTACGAATTCTCTAAACAGCATCAAAAGAAAGCGTTTACTCGCTCCTCAGAATAACATTGTCTTTGTAGGATTACTGGTGCAGCCGTCCATCCCTCCTGTATCAGAGCATCGTTTCACTCTCTTGTGGGTTAATCTGCCGGCTCTGTGTCTTGGGAAAGACTCTCTGTGTCTTGGAGAGGCAGGAGGCTAGCGGGGTCTGCTGTGGAGCTGATAACTCTAAAAGGATTAACTTCACAGAGATTCTGAGGAGAGAATAAAACTGGCAGAGTTTAGAGGAAGTCAAGGACAGTCTGCCTACTAACCGGGCTGCTCCAATACACGCAAACACTGTGTTATCAGAGTTAATTATATCTTTCCGTGTGCCAGAGTCTCTTAACATGGAAAACCCCATTTAATAGCAGTCTAGTTTGTGATTATTTTCACTGGTGTATACAACAGTGGAGATCTAATGGATGAGGTTGGATATTTTTTCTGATGCCATTAAGTTATGTGTACAATCACACAGCTTTTTTTTTCTTTGTTACTGTGACATGGCCATGAATGAAGCTGAAGTTGTTCAAATGCATATACATTTTTTTTGTTTCAGTTCTCTTGTCAACATTGGGTTCAGTTTGTCCAAATTTGACCCAACATTGAGCTGTCTATCTGTCTGTCTGTCTGTTTGACTGTTCCTTCGTCCATCTGTCTAATCCTACCTTTTATTCTTGGTTCATAACGCTGTGGCTCGTTTGGTAATTGTGACCACCTTATTTACCTTTTTTTTTAAATAGTTCAATTGCTTTCTTCAATTTTCCATAATTTATTTCTGCATACCTGTTGGAATCTTTATATGTCAGACAGTTTCTTTCTGTTTCAGTATGAAGTCCTTGGGCAGAATCCAGTGAGAAACAGACCTCAAGCTGCACATCAGAAGACTGCCTGCATGATATGAAGGTCACACTGTCTCAGGATGAGCGGTTAAAAGTGCCATTAGTGGTACTTCTTACAGCAGGGGTTCACTGAGTGTATAGATCCAGGGACTTATTCCATCCTTTCTGTTTCTTGAGAGTCAAGGTAAGTGGACAAAAACACATTACAAACACACAATCCAACTCTGACCTGAGGTCAGAAACAACCTTCATAATATGCAGAGCCTCTTAGTTTTGCTGCCTGCTGATTAACAAAATAAACAGCTTGGATGCATCTCATTTGGGCAGATTAGCAAAGTAATTAAGGCAAATTGGAACAGAAAATTAAGCTTTGTTTGTTCCATCTGAGGTGCTATAACTGTATGCCAATTTACCAAGCACAGAAGATTGGTGGTGTATTACTTTTAAAGGGCAATGTGCTGAGCTATATTTGTGCTTTATTTGAGGAAATGATGTTGATTGAAGTATGAAAAGCAACTGGTGTGTTTCTTGCTGTTACATGTGCATTTAAATGTTCTTATGATTTTGTTTTGGTTAGCTTGACGTCATCATCACATCCCTAATTTTAGAGCGTGGTTGATATGTTGTTGCTTGGTTACCAAGTCGTACGCTCAAGCTTCCTGTCGCCTGAAGAAACTTGAGGCGTCGGGAGAAAAATACGGAGGCACATGGAGACACGCAGAGACACAAAGGTAACGTAGAGCAAAAGAAAGCACTCAGCGTCTGACAATCTCAATAAACAAAAGACAGACTAGTGCATTTAAAGACTGTCATTCCTATTGAAATAATCGGGCCGCCCTTGTCTCTGTCATTCTCATCTCTCACGCTCTCTTTCTTCCTTTCGCTCCCAAACTGCTTTTTAATTACTGTCTTCAAGCATGTAAAAGCCCATAAATGCTCAATACAAACAGAGGCCTGTGTAATTAAATGGCTGATTAGTCGTATCTAAGGGAAACCGCGAGGCAGGGGCTCAATTCAGCTGCCACAAGTTATCAAACCCAACTCGCATATGCACTTACAAACACACACCCACACTAATACTCACATTAATATGGGCACAGACGCCTTTCCATCTTTCGCATGCAGGCAAACATATTTCATATTCATTGGCTTTTGCAAAGTAATTGGTGAAATGTGTGAGCGAAGAAAGAGAAAGGGACAGAATGAAACAGAATACAGGGTTTTTAGCGTTTTTCTCTGTCAGGCGGGCAGCAGCTTCGCCCGTTTTGTCTGCTTTGCGGCAGGATAATTACAGTCATCATGCCTCCATCTCTCTGTGGAAAGGATGCAGGGAAAAATAGCAATTATATAACAGCTTTAGAGAGGGTCATCGGACTACAACCCTGAGAGACAATTTTGCTGTAAAAAGTAACCGCAGAAGCCAGTTCATTATGTGTCAGGGGTCGCACGTGTGCGGTGGAAGCCCTGCATTGTGTATGTGTGTGTGTGGGAGGAAATAAATGAGTTTTCCTCATGTGACCCCTTTATTTGTGCTTTGATGTTAATGGGATTATTTTAGTTTTTCTGTTATGTGTTTGAGTTATGAATTTCTGAATCTTTTTAGGTAATTTATTTTGCCTAATGTACCTCGGCTGAATCTCTTCCCTTGTTTTTCTAGCATGGAGACATTTTGTGCACCTGGGCTTCATCAGAGATCACAAGCGTAAAAAGTGTTCGTTCTGCTAAAAAGACCCAGTGATTTCCAGTCAAGCGAGCTCCTGATTGCAGGCTGATTTGTGTCACTCTTTTGCACTTTCCACTCAAAGTTTAGACTTGTTGAAAGGCATTCAGCAAGATATCAGAGAGCACTTTAAATATCTGTGCAACAGAATCACGGATGGTCCTGAATGATTTGGTGGAGTTTCTGTTTGTGCATCTTTGCAAGATTGATGTTCAATATTTTTTTGGTACTTTTCAGCTGGGGTTTTTTTGTAGGTTCATAATTCATTTGCTGTATAAATTACTACAATAAGTTAGCCTATCACACTTTACCCCATATACTGCAACAATATGGAAATACTGCCTATATACTAGGCATGGGCCGGTATAATATTGTAAAGGTATGATAAAAATATCACAGTTTCACAGTATCATAGTATTGTGATTTTATGCTTGAAAATATGTTCTTATTAAATGTCTGGGTAAAAACAACAACTTTTTTTCCAATTGAACAAAATATATTATAATTTAAGAAATATTTAAAATATTTTGGAACAGTAACTTTTGATGTGGAGGGTCCTTTTCTGTTGGAGATACTGTTTCCCTAAAAAACATTTGAAAAAAACACGGAAAACAAAAAACTTACATATATCGTAGGAAGGGCATAACCGAAATGTTTGGAGGTTTTAAAACCTTGACTTATCAAACCATGGAAAACCTTGAAACTATACTATATCATCCCATGACTACTATACTGTATACTAAATGAACTTTCAATTCAATTCAAGTTTATTTATATAGCACTTTTTACAATGTAGATTGTGTCAAAGCAGCTTAACATGTTCTAGTAAAGTCCAGATTTCAGAGTTGAAGTTCAGTTCAGTGTGGTTTAAAGGTCACTGCTGAAAGTTCATACACTGAAGCGCAGCTCCACAAGTCATGATCTGAGCAAGCCAGTGGCAACAGTGGCGAGGAAAAAAAACTTCCACCAATTGACAAAGTGAAGGGGAAAAAAACCTTGAGAGAAACCAGGCTCTGTTGGGCGCGATCATTATTCTTCTGGCCAAACTTCCTGTGTGGAGCTGCAGTCTAGGCGCCGGAGGCTGGAGAAGCTGGACGTCCATCGTGGAGAAGCTGCAGGTGTGGGTAGGGCACCAGCAGGAGGTCAGGCTGGCCCACAGGATGAATGCGTGGACTCTTTTGTCACTGTGGCCTTTCAGGAATCAGTCTAATGCACTCCATTCCTCCATGACCACCACAGCATCAGCTTGGGATACAGCCTGGTCCAGGATACCTTGGGATCATCTCTTCACAGGTCTTGGATCGCATCAATGGCGCTGCATAGTCTGTAGGGGCCTTGGGATGAGTATCAGGTGGAAATAGAAAATAAATAAGTCCCTTTATTAATCAGGGGTCGCCACAGCAGAATGAACCGATGCTTATCCGGCGCATGTTTTATGCAGCGGATGGCCTTCCAGCTGCAACCCATTACTGGGAAACATCCACACACACTCATTCACACACATACACTACGGACAATTTAGCTTACCCAATTCACCTATAGCGCATGTCTTTGGACTTGTGGGGGAAACCGGAGCACCCAGAGGAAACACACGCCAACACAGGGAGAACATGCAAACTCCACACAGAAATGCCAACTGACCCAGCCGAGGCTCGAACCAGCAACCTTCTCTCTGTAAGGCGACAGTGCTACCCACTGCATAATATAATTATATTCAATAATTATAAATAATAATTATATATTAAATATTATTATATATAATAATAATACTAAAATCATATTTAGCTGGAATGTCTTTAGCTTTGATTGCAGTGTGCATTCATTGTGGCTTTGTTTCAGCAATCTCATGCAACATTTTTTCAAACAAGTTTTTGGCCAAGATGTTATAGTGAAATGAGAGATTCAAACCGCTGTGTAAAGTCTACTGCAGTACATCCCAAATATTTTCAATTGGGTTAAGTCCTCGGTGGTGGACAAATCACGTCTGACAATGGTTCTTTATGTGCCCACATTTTGAGCCCAGTAAATCTTATATAGCATTGTCATCCTGGAATATGGCCATATAGGTCTTCCAACATGGTTGTATAAGAAATGAAAGATTTAAACTACATCAGTTATGATTAAAATAATTAATGCCAAAGATATAACATGCCAGACACATAAACACTGCAATACTGATCCAGCCCTAAATGCTTAAGCATTTGCTTATTTAAATTCAAACTGTTTTTCAATTATTATTTTTATTATTTAATCCACAATTTAAATCATTACATAAAACGTGCACTTTAATATACCTTTCTCAATTGATGCAATCCATTTGCCAAAATAAAATAAAAAACTGACTGACTTTTGGGTGCATCTCATCTAATTACCTCTTCATCATACATTTTGGGCTTCAGTAGCAGTAATTACTCAGTTCTTTTAGTCCAAGTTTCAGATCAGTGTGAGTCATTTAAATCAGGTTAAATAAATTATATGCCTGCCGGCGCACTCTTTTAGCTGCCAGACCTGACCTGTGATCAGGTGGAAATGATGAGGACAGAGGTAGGAGTGATCTGTCCGTCTCTCGCTCTATATTAAGCCTGTGTGACTACATTGGGCAGAAACATGCTGAGCATATGTGACTGTGACTGCCTTCTTGCTATCTAAGTAGTTTCAGACTTGATTTAAACACACACACACACACACACACACACACACACACACACACACATTGATACATTAAAACATTTAACATATGATCCTCCTAGTTCACAAAGTTGAGAAGCAGGTAATGTCTATAGTGATCCTTATAGGCTATGCTTGTGTTGTGTCTCTGTGTCCTAGTGACTTTGTTTACTTTGTTGTCATTTGATATACAGTACAACATATCTTTGAATCAGACCAATAGCTTACAAGTGGCAAGAAATTCTATACTATTTACAATGTGACTATTCACTTTATCAGGTTCAACCCCTTCTTTGTCTTAATTTTTTGGCGCTGGAAACATTCCCTTGAGATTTTGGTCCATACTGTCATGACAGCATCACACACAGTTGCTGCAGATTTGGCTGTGTATCCTTGACGTGAATCACATGTTCCACTACATCCTAAAAGGTTCTCTGATTGAGGAGTAATTAACCGTTTGAGATTTGTAAGCTTTGAGATGTGGTCATAAAGCAATGGACATGGTCAACAACAACATTACTCAAGTAGACTGTGACGTTCAAACAATACTGATTGCTAATACGAAACCGTGCCAAGAAAAGATACCCGAGGAGTCAAATCATCATCACTATAGGCTGAACGACTGAAACACTGCAGTGTAAATCCATGCTTTCATGTTGTTTATGGCAAATTCTAACTCTGTTATCCTTAATTTATCTCAAATAAAAACATTTTCTTTTTTTGGACAGTTCTCTGTAAAGGCTGGAGATAGTTGTGCACGAAAATTCCAGGAGATCACCATGCACTTTCTAAAATTCATGGACCAGAACATATGACATTAATAACCTTTCTTTGTTCCACATTCTGATGCTCGGTTTGAACATCAGCAGATCATCTTCACTGCTTCTACATGCCTTAAAGTCTGTGTAAAATCAAAATTTACAACAGTTAGTTTGCTAGCTCGCATTGTTATTATTAGGGTGAATAATTAATCTATGCAAGTTAATCCACTGAATTGTTTGTTTGTTTTGGTAATCTTTAGTCAAAGTCTGATGACATCAACTTGAGGGCTTCCATAGCAACTATATACCAATATTCTTAACCACGCCCCTCTTACCATTAGTTTGCTATGAGGAAATGATGTGCAAAAGAAAGCCCCATCCTCTAATCAATATTCTGTTTCAGTTGGAAGTACATAAACATACTGAGGTAAAATCTCAGCAATTTCCGATTCATGCGGACTTTAAAAGATAAAATTCTGTTTTTATTACTTACCCTGATGTCGTTCCAATCCCCTGAGACCTTCCTTCATCATTGGAACACAAATTAAGATATTTTAGATGAAATCCTTTGACCCTTCATAGACAAAAACAGTCCAGAGACTATTTTAAAGTCCAAAAAAGCAATCAGAAACATTGGGAAAACATCCTATGTAGATTCCGTGGTGCTAATGTAATTATACGAAGCAATAAACTATTTTGTGCACCATAAAACTGTAAAAGCAGCTTTGTTCGTTGTTTACTGCAGGCAATACGACATTTACGTGTTTCGGTGCTGACTCCGGTGCTGGCAATACATTGTACTTCCCATAATAAACGCAAACCCTGAAGAGGAAGAGATTAAAAATTGGCACGAGGTTGAGTCATTAATAACAAAATTTTCATTTTTGGGTGAACAACTGAATACTTTGAGTTGCTGCCATATGATTGGCTGAGTAGATATTTAAATTAGCGAACAGTAATAAAGTGGTCATTGTGTGGATTCAGCGGCTGAACAGGATTTGTACCTGCAACCTTTTATTAAACAGTAAAACCTTTTAGTACATTTCTGTTTAATCTCCGGGTTTAGCTAGTCACTTTTAGAATTCACTGATTGTAGCTGTAATGTTATTTAATCGACAGGATGACTGACTGCTGTCAGATGTGATCACACTGCTGGAAAACAACCTGCGGTAAAAAAAACACACAAACCTGTGCACTCACTACGATTCTGGTGTATTTTAGTGCATTTCAGGTTTATTATAACAAAGTGATTTAATGTAGATTTTGTAGATTATTCATGCATATATATATTTTATTGTATGTGTAATATCTAGTGCATAGGACTCTTCCTGTCAGGTGTCAGGTTTGCCCTGGGAATAGTGTAATGTTTAATTAAATTTTCAAGATATTAATGATACCAAAGAAACCACATCTCCCTCTAAACACCCACATGCATTTTATCATGCCAGTGAACATTTCTCTGGCATATATTAAGGTCTGCACACACACACACACACACAC
>CAIGQW010000302.1:13192142-13203325 GCA_903798125.1 Danio choprae | reverse complement strand
CTGACCAAAAAAAGTCACTTTGCAAGTGTGTAGGAGGTTCTTTGAGGACATAGTGATGAACTCTTTTCTAAGTTAATTAGCAGTCTCGAAAGACTAGATCAGAGAAGCGGACTCCTGACAGAACTGTGGATCTGCCAGTATGAATAAAAAAAAAACATGACTATAATCTAGAATGGTAAAACTGGACAGAAATAGTTCTTCTGATTTTATTGTACAATACAGAGGGATTTTATGTCCCTTGCTCGCTCACGCTTCACCTTTCCCAACAGTTTTGTCACCTTGAGTGAGGCTGATGAGAAGACGTGTGTGGGCGTCTTGCGTCAGGAATCGGATATCTATCCATAGGAAAAAAATTGCCTCTAATCGTTTCATTAAATGCGTTCATGGTGAAAGGCAGTAATTGGTTGGGGGGGTGATGAGTAAGCCTTGCCTAAAATGGCCTGGAAGACGACAGCACCCCACAGACTCTTGCAAATCAATATCGAGGTTGACAGGTTGTTTAAAAGCAGAACGTACGGACGTCTCCTCCTGCTGTGCACGGGACCATCTGACAGCCCTGGGGTGATGATTACATTTTTGATAATAGTCATGAGATGCTTTTAGGCGATACTCTTGAAATGGTATATGGGAAATGAATTATCCCTATTACAATTAACAATGGAAGCAAAAGGTCAAAACATAAAAATCTTATAGAAACTCATTTTCATTCTGATCTCATTTAATCTGTCTGACAGAGTCTGATATGAAATCAACTTGTAAATTGCTTATTTTTTATTACTATTAGATATTGTATAAGGTGTTTTGTGATGAACTGCAATTTCTTGTTTTAACATCCCAGTCATATGCTTCATTAAAAGCAGGTTTACAGTAAACTATACGCCAAGCACCTGGAAAAAAAATACAACTTTTAAATTGAATTAAATAGATAGTTCACCCAAACATTTCAATTCTGTCATCATTTACAAGTCCCATATATTTAAAAGATCTTAATTAGGATGTTCTCTATCTGATGTTGATATTTCTATTAAGTGTGCAGAATTGGACCCAACTGACTTACTGCAGGTACAACATCACCTGAACCCTGAGCAGAAGTCAGAACTACTGTCACAGTGAATCACAGGCTTTACTGAACTCAGATAAATTATTTAACACCGTGACACTGTATGTGAACTCAGTTCAGCCCACAGTTCAGAAAGAGAAAGGCAGAAACTATTCTCTAAAAATAAGCCAGGAAAAAAACTGTTAAACACAGAACATTTCATTAAAGACTTAAAATTACGGGCTTAAAACTTATTTTCTTGCCCCCCCCCCCCCTCTCATTTACATTTGTGTGATTTAAGCTGCTGCATTTAAACTTTAACAAACAAAATATGGAGTATACCGCCCCCTTGAGGTCCATAGGAAAACAAGATAAAGACTATATTAAATGGAGAATTCACTCGACAATTTTACAACTCTCAAATGTACTCACCCTCCACTTCTCCTAAACCTGTTGAATTTTTTTTCTCCCTTCTTTTAAACATGTTTTTAAGAATGTAGCAAACCGGTAGCAATTGACATTTATGGTGATTTCTTTTCATGGATGTCAGTCTGATTAAAAGATTTCTTCAAAATATATTTGTTTGGGAAGAGATGTCCAGAAACATTTACCTATTTTACCTTCTGTGTGGATAAATCTTCTCAGAAGACATCAATTGGCCGGCCTTTACGTTTGTTCTCAGTGAACTGGATATATCCAAAACTGATGCTTTGGATGAATTAATTAGCTGTATACTTCATGGTTGAACTGCTGTTAGTCTGCCGCATGTTGTGATGTCATTATAAGGACAGATAATATGTTTTCCCCTTAAATGTTTGTGTTTGAACGTTCTGTCTGAAGAGCTGTACTGTTAAAATGCCTGCTTGTACTCATGTCACCAGACTCTCAGTCTTTGTCTTTTGTAATAGTAATTTGCTGTCATTGTAAGGGCGGATGTCTCGCCTCCTCGTGAATTAACAAAAGCTCAGAGAGGGTGTCCCAGCATCGGCCGTTGTTTCCCGGGGAAACAGCCCGGGTAAACAAGAGAGAATCTCCGCGCAATCTCCGGCATCGGCGGCGGCAGCAGCGCTCGTGTTGTGATTGCCGGGAAATTGGCGCGAACAAGACTTTCATCCCCCTCAGAGCAAGACGGTGAGGTTTGCTAAAAAAATATTAATGCAGAACTTTGTTAACTGACTAAAATATAGAAATGAACTTAACCGTGGTTTAATAAATGTTAATATTTGATTGACGAGCTCAAGGACTGAGAGATGGATAGAAAAGGAAACGTGCGGCGCGCCACTTCGGCTGGCTATCGTTTACCGGACAGACCCAACGGTCCTCTCGCCTCTCAGTCCTCGGTCTCAGTGTTCAGGCATTCCGCGGGCAGGACACGAAACGGTGAGACACCGGCGCAAAACGAAGACATTCGAGATCCCGTAAAGCAGGACCAAGTTTGGAGAGAGTTTGTGCGCGCGGAGCGATCCGGCGTGAAAGAATGGTAAGAAAGCGAATATTACTCTCTTAAGTAGAAATATAAAGCATTTACCGGTTTGTTACTCGCTTTCCCTCGAGTTACGTTGCTAATCTTTTCTTTCAACCTCTTAAATGTGCCATTGTTTGACCCGTTATTTGATACGGGATAGATTGTGGTTGACCAGGCGCCCCCTGGACGGTGTGTGTTACGGTTACTCATCTCCTGTTCTTTACCAACTGTAGCACAGCCGTGCTTACTGTACACAAAACCACTGTCAAATGTTGAAACCATAACAGTTTTGCTTCTTAATAATTCTTAATAATAGTGTCGCTTGGTGATATGAAAATATCATGTTGTAAAATGCTAAATGCCATTTAATCACAGGGAGAAGAACTGGAGTTTCCTGATGAACTTTGACCAGCTGGTAAGAAACCCCTGACTCTTTAGCAACGACTCAACTCTGTTGCTGATTTTCTTATCTATTTAGAATTTAAAAAAATGATTACAGCTATAATTAATATATATATTAAAGATGTATTTCAAAATATCATTAAATATGTTTATATGTGTCATTATATGTGTATATATATGTGTGTGTGTGTGTGTGTGTGTGTGTATGTGATATATCAGGACAGCCAATTGATTAAACGCGTGAAATTAAGCATACACTGTTTACATTATTTAACATGTTTCTTTGCATAAAATAATATCCAGAATATCCAAAATAATTTCAATATCCAGCAAAATAAAAAATGGTTGATTGAAGCATCAGCTTAAAGGACAATCCACAAAACTTTTCAAGCTAAATTTAGGTGACTCTGAAAAAGGACATTTGTAGACTCAAGGGAGTCCAAAATGGGTGAATATTAACCCGATGATATAAGGAGTCCATGTATTTAATACATTTATATGTGCAAATGAAAATAATAACTATTACAGAACAAAACTTTTCTAAATGTACAGCGTACAGTTCATGTACGGTGTAATAGCAAAGAGCATGTTAACATTTTATATAATCAAAAAGCATTATTCTGTATATACCATTTATTAAAGCTGTAATTAGGAGCCAAGCACCAAAGGTGTGTAACCACCTATTGAAATCATTGGCATTTCTATTATTATTGTTATTATTCCGCTACGTTTTGAATGGCAGCCCATAGAACTATTTGCAGGAAAGTTGTATAATTTGGCACACTGACAGAGGACAGTCTCAATATTTACCACAATAAACTTGAAATCTCTAATTCAAACTCTCTAATGCCACCACTTGTCCAAATTTGCTGATTTTGTATGCTAATAGTATTAACTTTTGAACCATAAGGTGCTGAAGTAAAATTCTGAACTCTGAATCGTTAACTCATGTCCATTCAAATGAAGACCAAGTTTAAAAAATTGTAAGGTTTATTTGTTTTGTTGCTATATATGTGTGTAAAACCTACACTTTTGAACTCATCCTTGATGGTTTGTCCAATTTTCTTGTCATTTGCGGGCAAAAAGTTGATTAATCAAACAATGCGCAATTGAATTTGTCAAAAAAAAAAATTCCCAAAATCATACTTTTATATGCTTATTGTTTAATGATCTGAAATTTAACCTGCACAGTTTTGGCGCAGGGCAACACGGTGGCTCAGTGGTTAGCACTGTGGCCTGACAGCAAAAAGGTCGCTGGTTCGAGCCTTGGCAGGGTCAGTTGGCATTTCTGTGTAGAGTTTGCATGTTCTCCCCGTGTTGGGTCGGGTTTCCTCCGGGTGCTCCGGTTTCCCCCCCATTGGATGAACTAAATTGGCCATAGTGTATGTGTGTGTGTGTGTTTCACAGAATGAGAGTGTATGGGTGTTTCCCAGTACTGGGTTGCAGCTGGAAGGGCAACCGCTTTGTAGAACGTATGCTGGACAAGTTGGTGGTTCATTCCACCGTGGCGACCCCTGATGAATGAAGGGACTAAGCCCAAAGAAAAATGAATGAATGAATGAGTTTTGGTGCACCGCCACCTTGTGGTCATGAGTTATGAAAATGGCTCTTTTTGCTTTTATCTCATGAACCCTTTGTCCAAAATACAAAATTGACAAAATTACATTGGTCTCATTACATTCAGAGTGGCATTCTGAGTTGATTGATATCCAACTTTTTCAAGTATGACATTTTGGGCATCTGCCATTTTGAATGTTGTCTAAAAATGCTAGATTTTGCAATCATATTGACATATAGTTACGAAACTAAGCATACATCTTCGACACCATGCCTTGAACATAATCAAAAACTTTTGGAGCAGCGCCACCTTGTGGCCAAAACGGCCAAAAAGATATTTAGAAAAAATGCTTGTCTTTTGCTACTTTTACTCATTGTCATATAGTCTTTATCAATTCCTTGGATATTTCTGAGAACATTGATACCAAATTTCCTATAATCAGCCAAACTTCGTGTCCGCCATTTAATGTAGTTTGAAAAACTGCTTTTTAAACTCCTCCTAGACCATTTAAACACCACCTAGAGATTTTCACTATATTTGACTAGGTGATAGGTTTAACTGTTTTTGTTTACTGCACCAACAAATGCGCTGGTATTATGCCAAATTACACCTGAAGCCTGAAATTACACCTACAACACTTAAAGATATTGACAATATATTATACCAGTATAATTGTGACCTCAAACTGACCACACCTCTTAAATGTGTTAACAGTGCCACCTATGGGTCAAGAGTTATGAAGCATTCATTAACCATTATTAATGAAACTTCCAAAATAGCTAATAACATTTGACTGCATACACTTATTGCAATTAAACTGGACTCAAATTATTACTTGGTTTATGCTGATAAAATAGACACCAACTAGACGCTAAACTTGAGGTGTGTCATTGTCATCTCACACTGACTACATCACATCCAATCTGTAACAGCACCACCTATTGGTCAAAAGTTATAAACCAATAAATCGTTCATATATTCAATATTTTCAAGATGTTCTGATATTTTGAGTACAGTAAAGTTCAAATGTACCCAGAAACTTGTTTTTTATTTGGTTTGATGCTCCCTGTCAAGCTTGATGCTCATGGCCTCTGCATTGCTTTGTTCATTCTGATTTTAGACTGCTTGGCCCCTTAATTGCTGCTTGCAGCTATATTTGAATTTAGCTTCATTATTCAGTGTTTTCTTGTTGTAAAAGCTGCATTATTATATGCCTGCATGTTTTTATTTCCTTCATGTTGCTCTCACAGGGTCATCCGCGTACAGAAACTCCTCTCCCCAACTCTGTATCTTTATATTCAGACCGACTCCCAAACACCAGTAACCAAATGTTCGGCAGCAGCTTGTACACTGATCTTGGAAATGAACTGGTGCGGCTGGACAATCTGCTAATTCTGACATCCAACCACCGCAAGGCCAAAAGAAATCCAGAGATGCAACCGTGCTGAGGTTTACCACAGGATGTCTTCATACTCTCTCTGGTGTATTAGACAGAGACTTCTTCCCTTCTCTAGAGATTTTCCCTTGGGTCGTTCTGTTTCTCTCGCCTCTATCTGTTTAAACTCAAGAGTGTTCAGCAGGTTTTTCTGGATGTATTTATTTTTCTCCTGACAACCCAAATCCTAGCTGCCAATATGTGTATGCATGTGTGTGTTTGCTGTAAGTTTGGCAGTGTGTTGACAGCTTGTGATTTTTTTATTAGATTTTATGTTAACATTAATATGCATCTTTCAGTGTACTGTATAATGCTGGTGAAGGCAATCAAGATGATCCTGTTTTTAAAATTGATTATTTGCATATTCATTTTTTATATGAACACAGGTACTCAGTATATAAATGCAAATAGTTACAATATTGGTCTCAAACGTTTAGGTCAGAACTTATTTTTCTGTACCTGTGTCTAGAAAATGTTACACTCGTAAAAATAAAAGCTTCCAAAAGTTCATATCTGCATCTAAAGAACCTTTTGTGCAATAGAAAGGTTCTATAAATATGAATGGTTCTTTATGCAATCATCAATGTCAATAAAGTCCATTTATTTTTAAGAGTGTGCTGTAGGTTGAAAGGCTAAACATTAGATGTGTGATTCTTGACTGTTAAGTTTACAAATAGTCCTATAGCCAACAGACATTTTATCCATGGAACATTGGGATTGGAAACTTTTTTTTTGCCAAGACCTACATTTACATATTTATAATCATGCCAAATTGTATTTCAATAAAGTTTTCTTCTCTTAAACAGTCATTTTTCTTAAACGTCTTTTTTTGGATGTGGATACATGATTACAGTCAGAGCTATTGCTGCTTCAAACTGTTTGAACTTGTATTTATTTATTTATTTTCTAAGTAATTTGATGTGTTATTGTTAAGTATATGTAATTGAAGTTAATTTAATGAAAGTTAGAATAGATTTTGGTTTGCTTACATGAGACCAAGTACATTTCAGGTAATCTTAGTACAGCTTGAGTAGTTCACGCTTGTCTCTATAAAAGTAAAAAAGCACCCTCTAGTGGGGGAAAATACCCTTTTAAAGGGATAGTTCACTAAAAATGTTATTATGTAAAATGACTATTTCCCTCAAGTGGTTCCAAACCTTTATGAGTTTCTTTTTGTGTTGTACACAAAATGAGATATTGAAGAAAGCTGAAAACAGGCAACCATTGATTTTCATATTTATTTTTCCCGCTATGGTGAACCTTTAACAGCATCAACAAGTGGACATTTACCTTTTAATGTATTTAAAGTTGCAACTACAAGAGGTCGCTCTTTCCCCTTTTCATTGGGAAGTTCAAAATGTGATGTATATCCATTCTGCTGGAAGACCACATTTTATGAATCAATACACAGGCTACGCCATAATGGAGGTTATTTATTTTAAAAACACTAAACAAGCACACCATTTTATTTACTTCACCGTTTAGTCCACATGAGTATGCTACGAAACGTATATACTATAAACATATATAGGCCTACTATAAACTTATCAAAATATATATTTAAAAATAGTTAACAACTTACACTACTCCTGCAGCACCATGATTCACTGTGGTATTTTCCACATCCTGTGTTTAATCAACCCTCATTTCGTACTTAAGACAGCTGAGTTCAGTCAGCTACTGTTTATTTGATTACAGCATAATAATTATTAATGTGTTTGGAAATTATGAGTGAAACATTAAGAGCGGATAATATGGCTTGTGATTCTTCAGTGATATGTGGTGGGTGTGAGAAACATTTGTCCACCAGAGGATATTTGCATTCTCCCGTGAGCGGCCGCTCGTGGGCGAGACAGAAAGAAGTGAGGCTTTATGGGTAAAGTCTGCTGTTGTCGACGGAAGTGATGGATTCAGCAGATCGGTTCTTTTGAACAGCTTGTTTTAAGGAATCGTTTTGTGAAGGGTAGTATTTCACGCCATAATGTAATTGCGTCATAACCTTTACTTTGTTATTTTAGTATGGCGAAATTATTTGGACATCAATAAGAACTTGTGTATTTTATAAAGTTTGTTGTCACTGAAAAAACTTTGGGAAGGTTTATCTACCCTTTCTTTGTTATCTAGATATTCTGGATAACATGCAAATGTCATTTTAGGATGTGTTTGAAGTAAAATATTTCTGTTAATTTATGGGTGAGTTTTGTAATTTTATACAAGGCCGTTCACATACACAATGTGTAAAACTGCATATTTTAAGGCTTTTTAAATTTACTGTTAAAAGATCTAATTAAAAATCTTTTTTTTTTTTGCTAAGGATAGCTAATTAAAAAGTAACTTTGTAAATATGATTGTCTGAATTTTCCGCTCGTACAGTTATTTAATTATTTATTTAAAAAATATTACATTTATCTTTCTATTATTGATTAATTTATATTTATTTTTTAAATGTTTGGTAAAACAAAAAAAGAAAACAATATGTATGCATTCAGTAAAACCGCATTTTAGGCGCATTTTTTTTGTTTTATTATTAATGCAATGTGTTCCCGTTCCTTTGAATTCAAGAATCAAGCGGTTTTGGTGAGCCGAATGAACCGACTCTTTCGAAAGATCCGAATCAAAAGAATGACTCGCTCACGGATCGGACATCGCTAGTTGATGTCAGAGAAACGAACTCGAGGCTCGAGCAACCTGCAGGAACACCGAGGAACCGATCCGCGGGACTGGCGGGACTAATCCACGAGCAACATGCGGAGACTCTTCGGAAAAATGCACGCGAGTTACTTAAACTAATTAACTTTGTCGTAAATTAATAATAACACGTATAGAAAAACAAACAACTGGTTCCGTTTGACGTTGTACTGTGTGTTGCGGGAATGCGTTGGAGTTTGTGGACTGCAGCAGATGCTCTTCTCTGAACAACAGCAGCGTTGTTTATGAACTGGGGAAGATTTGAAGTCAGGCTCAGCCAGTCCGGAGAGCCCGGGAGAGGGGGAGAGGAGACGAGGGGAGGGAGGAGAGAGGCGGGGAGGAGAGGAGAGGGGCGCCCAGAAAACGCCCTGCTGCTGAATCCTCTCAAAATTAAAAGTTTATCGCGCCATTGACGGTACGCTCGCATGAAAGGATGGGAAGTTTGATCCAGCGCACTTGTTTAAAGTAACCACTCCATAGATTGTTTGTGAGGGGAAGTTGGAGAACTTCAATTGTTCCCATTGGATTATTTTTTTCGCTTTATTCTGGACAAGCCCGGGGTGCTTTTTTTTTTGGAGGGCGGCGAGTCGGAGGCTGTCTAGGCCCGCTGCCGCTCGACAACTTGAAAGAAGATCTCGTATCTTTAATGTGAACCAGAAAAGTTAAGCAGATCGCCCTTCGTTGCTCAGACTGGCGCCAGGACGAGACAAAAATGTCGCTAGGAGCGGAGAGAAGGATGGAAAACCGGCTGAGACAACTGGAAGCCATGATCAAAGACCCGCGGTCTGCGATCAACTTGGAAAGTTTGCTGGTAAGTTCACCGTCCTTTTTCATGAATGTTTAATGCGCCTCGAAGATCCGTTGCCTAGTGACACGGGGAAATAAATAGCACGCGAGCAGCCTAACCGCGATGTTGCATTGCAGAAATGAACGTAACACTGAGGAAGCTTCTGTGAGCACGTTGATCATGTCTCTTTTAGTATGCTCGCTATTTCTGCATAAACATCACCCCCACTTCCTACTTCACTGGTCAGTAACTTGTGAATAACCTCGAGTCCTTAACCACCGAGTATTAAACTATTCGCATGTACACTTGCCATATTTGAATAGTTCTGCTGCGTCAAGTTGTGAGTTCATCTGTTGCCTCGCTCCAAATATAGTAATATTGTTGGCCTGCAACATGACAATTTCGTAATTCCCCCTTCCTGCTGTTGATGGCCTGTTTGGTTCTGGAAGTAGACTGTGCTGTTAGCTGGCCTGCAGGTGAGGGGATTGTGAGAGCACGAGTATTCACAGATTGATACAATATTGTGCACTTAATATGATTTATCTCTCTTTTTTGTTGACTGGTAGATTCAAGTTCAATGCCCTCTGTTTTGTGTTTGTGGCACATGTTCAGCTCGACTGAAAGTATAACAGTTAGTGCCAAGTGATTATGTCTGCATAGTGAGCTTGTCAATCGGTTTATTTTTGACCTATCTATAGCTAAAAAGTGTTGGCCAAAGTTAGCTGAATCTGACAATCGCCTGTTGGGGCTCCATCAAATAGTTTGGTGTTTATAAAAACACACCATAAATGAAGATTATTCTGTAAGGTTTCTTTTAAAGTTATGAAAAAATACTTTATTTGAAAATATCAGTTTTAATGCTTGACTGATATTGATTTCCCAATGACACTCTTAGAGAGATTAAAAGACAATATAATGGCAATATTTATTTGATACTGAGTGAACAATAGTCACACATACCTAAAAGAAAACATTCATTCAATATTTATAGTTTAGCGAGGTGATTATTTGACAGTGATGCTGAAAATTCAACACTTGCATCACTCAAAAACATTAAACGTAAAACTTCCAACAGAGAATATTAAATTGTAGAAATATTGCACAGTGTTAGTGAAAATGTTGTTCAAATACCTTACTGTGTAGAAGAGACTTCTTTACTATCACCCAACGTTTTTGAGTTAACACCTGAAAGCGTTTGATTTAATATAGTTTGTCAAGATAAAGTAAGGTTTAAGGTTTATTTTTTAAAGTATTGTGTCATGGAAAACATCCCACCTGTGAGACAATGACAGTTAAGGGGCTGAAACCGCATACCATTTTTGTTCTGTCTGGAATATTTTAGAGGTCAACCATATTTGACAAAATACATGTATATCTGTAAATGAAGATCATAGTTTTGCCCATTCATTATGAATTGTAACAAACTCCCCCACATCTTATTGACTTTTAGTGTTAGTGTCAGTTCACAAATTGGACTGAAAATGTGTACTATTGAGAATACTGCTTATTTGCCAGTTGCAAACACAATAACAAACACTCAGAAACCATTGGTTGAACAGTTAGTCCTGACCTGTCGGTTGTTTTGAGAGCTCCACAATGTTCACCATTCAGGTAAACCAACCTATCAGTGGTTTTATGGTAATAGGACAAACAATTTGCTAAGTATTTCCAAATGATCACATTACTTTTAAGCATGCGTGAAGTCTGACAGCATCAAGTGAGTATGAAACTTACTGCTCATATGAAGTGAAGTGATTTATCTGAGGGCGCTATTTTGGTACTGAATGTTCCTGCATGTGAAAACTGTAT
>CAIGQW010000302.1:13160367-13191742 GCA_903798125.1 Danio choprae | reverse complement strand
CTACTTTTGCACAAAATACTATTTTATTTTCTCTTTAGCTAGTTTTAGCCCATCATGAGTTCTTTAACTTGTCATTAATTCTAGCTCAAGCCTATTACTCTGTTATCCAACATAATGCAGTTGATTTCAGGCTTTTTAAAACAAGTATTTCAGCCTGAGATTATACCCGCTTTGGCTATAGTGTGTGTATTTGGCAGAGTTGCATAGTGAATTTACCAAGAATCTTTCCAAAATTTTCCTTTGCATATTTACAGAGTAATTTTAGTGGGGGAAAATATTGACACAGATGCACGGATGCCCATATTGATATATCACCAATATTTTATTATACTATT
This sequence comes from Danio choprae, assembly GCA_903798125.1. Classification (NCBI taxonomy): domain Eukaryota; kingdom Metazoa; phylum Chordata; class Actinopteri; order Cypriniformes; family Danionidae; genus Danio; species Danio choprae. Next base: position 13,191,407 of record CAIGQW010000302.1, on the reverse strand, counting down.
TGATTAAATAATAAAATCAAATTCTTTGCAGTTCATTATAGTACATTATTATTATTATTATTATTAATTTTTGGGTGAGCGGGGTCACCTTCAGCACACAGTAAGTTAGTAAAATAAAGATTGTGGAAAGGCGCATACAACATTTATGACAGGTTTTCATTAAAGTGTTGATCAGTTATTCTGTTTGACAATCCCATTTTGCACTTCAGCAATAATGTGAGATAAAAAAACTGAGAAATTTTTGTTTTTGCTTAAAAAAGATATTGCCAAAGTTATACTTTGTGGACATAACTTTAAGTTGGAGAAAGGTTATATATTGCAATATGTTGCAGAATACTGTGATATAAAGTCGCAATACTATTGTATAGTGACAAGTATCATGATGGTACTGTATGGTGGGACTCCGGTGATTCCCACCTATAAATTTTAGCCTGTTTTTTTTTTTTTTTTTACTATGAATAACAGAATGTCTTATTGTTCCATTATGACCCTGACTTCAGGCCCATGAAATGTTAAAGGGGACCTATCTAACCCCTTTTAACAAGATGTCAAATAAATCTGTGACATCCCACAGAAGACAGAAGTGTTTCTACAGATTGTTTTTTATGAAGTGGGATTATAAAAAATAGAACTGAATAATTTTTGCCATTAGATACTGGCTATATTCACACACTGTTGCCACACAACTGTGTTTAAACTCCTCATAAAAGTGATTTTTGCATAATAGATTGAGAATTGATACACCACTTCACAGGAAGCAGAGAGGGAAAATTACCCACCAGTCACTGCACATCACTATAAATGTGTCTGGATCAAAAATGAACCGTTGATGGAAAAATCCCTCATACACCACCAGAGAGAAGTCTTTCATTTTAGTTCACTGTAAGATTGAATAATGACTTTTGATTTCAATTTACAAGGGCAGAGAATTTATAAAAAGTGTGAACATGCATGAGTGAATCATTCACAATAAGAACTACTACATGGATTTAGAAAATCCTACAAGTACAAAAAGGTACATATTAGACACATTGGACTCTCTTACAGTATTTTAATCCAGATGTGCCTTGTTGAACTGAAAATTAAAAAATGGCGTCCTCTCCAACATTCCAGAGAGTGGATTTCTCTGTTATAACGATGATGTAATTTTCCTTCTAAATTTAGCAGGTAGCAAATGGACAAAGCTCCGTTTTTGAAAAGTAGAGCCACCAGCTTAAAAGACTCACTTCCTTTAATATAAACTGACACTTGAATATTTGCTGCAAGTGCTCTGCTAACAAGTGATCTTTTATATAGCAGCATGATGGAAGATTATTAAGTTGGTTTCACCGTACAGTGAAAAATCCCTCCTTTATGTTGGCCAGGTGGCATCATGCTCTGAGAGAAGGGGCAAAGGTCAGGCTCAGGAGAGAAGGTTAATGAATAACCTGTCTGTCATTTATTTAGTGGCTGTCAGAAAGGCAACTCTTGCACAGATAGTGCTCACAATCCCAGACTAACTGTAAAACCAAACTGCAAGTCTTTATTCCTAGAAATCAGGTCTCGGTTTGATGTGGATTGGGTCAAAGGGGGATGTTCCAGAGACTGGGTGTTTTTTAGACACTTAGTTTGCAACCCTGAATGGGTCTGGTGAAGATAACTGGCGGTCACGCTGTAGGCTGGAATGTTGATGGGCCTTATCTCTGTTCCCTTCTTCCCTTGAGGTGTGTGGACAGCGTCTGCTTGTGTAGTTTGTGTGGTTACAGTGGGAAGAAGACGCTGACCACAGTGTTCAAATTCCACCCTTCCGCAGACATGCACATTAGACGTGTTTTGTAACATACCATTTGCAAATTAGATTAATTTATGTGTGAACTTGCTCTTTAATTCCAAATTTTCATGTCATTCCAAATTTATATGGATATATTCCAGGCAATGTATTGATCTTGGATTAAACCTTTTTAAAAAGTTGTTATGTAATTGTGTTGTGTGCTATAATGTGTTTTTTTTAATTTACTTTTTTATGCAACCATTATTTGAGAATCTAATAATGTCTTATCCAAAACGACGTAGGCCTATATTTAAAAAAAATAGTGTTAGTGAAGTGAGAGACCTGATATTTGATGAACATCTAGAGAAATCAACTTGTGAAAGTTGTCAAGTTGTCAAATATTTTACTGTTATTTCACGGGTTCCCACAGGTCATGGAATTTTAAAACGTTTATTCCAGACATTAAAGATCAGGGAATATATTTTTTATTTTCATGGACTATCATTTTTTGGGGGGGGGATTTATGCTACTTTCCATTTATCAAAATTAAACGGTGACAATAAATTATGTATTTATTTTATATTTTTTAAATTGTGAAATGTCAATTTTAATTTGAAATAAATTTCAAATGACTTGTTTAGCCTATTGTTAGGTTATTTTTCAGTGCCATTTTGTTCCTTTCCCGCATGCCAACCGGAAATCATTCAGTCAGATGCAGTCACCAGAATCTACCTGTAATACTGTCTGTGGCTGTTTTGTGTCTGCTCAACACAACAGCTATCTGTTCTACTGTGCATTGTACTTCATACTTCAGGTTTTTTTTTTTTTTTTCATGAATCAATGAAAGTCAGAGAAAAGTCATTTGACATTTGGGAACACAGTTATGCAAAATTTTAACTGTAAAGTTAACATAAACAAGATGTCTTTTTTATCACATAAACCGGAAAGGAAAAACTTTTGTTAACGAAGTACACTATTTAGTTTTTTCTTTTGGTCACAGAAACAAAAGTGCAATATTGAAGAAACACCCATGACTTCCTGTTCAACAAGGGCAGAATCACACCTCTGTAACCTTTTTGAATCTTTTAAATGTAGTTTACATTGACTTCAATGTAGAACAAAAGCTCTTAGGTTTTATTAAAATATTTTAATTGCTATTTTGAAGCTAAATTCTTATAAAAACTACAAAAGGAGTGCAAGCGTAAATGATGACAGTTATATATTCAGTATATTTTGTACATCTTCTGTATATTCCATGCATGTTCTTCTTCAAAAAAGTGTGTGGTTTAATGTGTAAAATGTTTAATGTGTTCCAAAAACATTCTTTATAACTTTAAATTGATTTAAGAAGCCTGGAAAAAAAGAACATTACCTAAAAGTCTGAAGGAGCAGAATGTTCCACTTGTTTCCCCTAACATTTATTCATAAGAGGAAAATTTCCTGACCCCCAAATTCATAATCGATAGTATAGGTTCAAATTAAAATCAGCTCAACTTTTTAAAAAAAGCAAACCAGGCTTCCTCCAGAAACATGACTACATTAGATCTATTCTCTAAATCCCCAGTCTTACTGTAACTGTATCTATGTGCAGTGTCTAAACTGATCTCAGCTGCTTTACCTTACAGTAGTGTTAGCATTAGCACCGGCTCGTCTTCACTCAAAAGTGAAGCAACAACAGAGCTGTAGTGCAAATGGCAGGTTTTCCCTGTGACACGAGCACATACTGCTGTCCTGTGAACGCTGTTGTGTTTGTGAAGTTTATCCAGGAACATCTGGAATAAGCAGGAGTCCAGCTGGACCCGAGACTGTTATTGTTTGTTGTCATTGTTGAATCTTATCAGTCCACGGCAGGTTTAATCTCATCTGGAGAGGATCTGTTGTGCAGCGGTAGAGGAGACATGACTTCATGAAGCTAACAGCCTTACCTGTCTGTTGTCTGTCGGATTTGGAGTTTTATTGGATGTTGTGCTGCTGATGAGGCTTTACCATGAATTTGTATTTTGTAAACTTCCTGTGACTTCTGTTGGTGGAGCTCGATATCGTATATAGTATATGTCGACACCATAAGGCGATGCTACTGTTTTGCAGAAGAATAAGTGAAGTTCTGTAGTGTTTGTATATTTGTGTTTGTGTTTGTGTGTGCGCGTGTGTGAACTTGATTATGTGGTTCATGAGGACACAAAATTGTATAATGACGTGTGCATGACCTAGTTGTACTCTATTAAGGTGGTTTTACGAGGACTAAATGGGGTCTTTTGACTCTAAAAATTTGCCACTTGTTTAGCACGTTCGCCTCACAGCAAGAAGTCGCTGGTTCGAGCCTCGGCTGGGTCAGTTGGCGTTTCTGTGTGGAGTTTGCATGTTCTCCCTGTGTTGGCGTGGGTTTCCTCCGGGTGCTCCGGTTTCCCCCACAAGTCCAAAGACATGTGGTACAGGTGAATTGGGTAGACTAAATTGTCCGTAGTGTATGAGTGTGAATGGGTGTATATGGATGTTTCCCAGAGATGCGTTGCAGCTGGAAGGGCATCCGCTGCATAAAACATATGCTGGATAAGTTGGCGGTTCATTCCGCTGTGGCGACCCCAGATTAATAAAGGGACTAAGCCGAAATAAAAATGAATGAATGAATAAACAAACCAAACTACTTTATTAAACAAATGACACCTTTGAATTAAAGGTATAGTTCACCCAAACATGAAAATTGTGTCTAATTTATTCTTCCTTTACTTGTCACAAACCTGTTTGAGTTCTTGCTTCAGTTGAACACAAAAGATGAAATTTAAAAATATATATATTTGAAAATCTGTAGCCATTTTTATTTCTACTATGAATGTCAGCATGCCAATTTTCTTCAAAATATCTTTGTTCAGCAGAAGAAAAAAAACTCAAATCATTGGAACCAGTTGAGCCAGGTGAATAATTTGTGAGCAAATGTTTATTTTGGGGTGAGCTGACCCTTTCAATGAGACCATAAAATTAAAGTGTCATATATTTTTTTTTATAATAATTTTTTCGGGGTTTTCACCCTTAATGGATAGGACAGTACAGAGTATTTACAGGAAAGCATGGGGAACAGAGAAAGGGGAAGGATCGGCCCTCGAGATGGATCGAGGACCTCGAGGTGGGTATCGAACTCGGGTCGCCGTAAGCACCAGAGTGCATGTGTAGACGCACTAACCACTACACCATTGGTGCAGACTGAAATTGTCATTTTTTAGTGTAAGATTAATTCTGGCCTTGGATTAAACAGCATTATTTAAAGGCACGTCTTATGGCACTTCTATAACCTTGACCTTCAGTGGATAACAAGCATTTCACGTTTAATTAAAATATTTTAAATAGCTAAAGTCTTCTGTAAACTACAACATGGGTGTAAGGGTAAGTATAAAAGATGGCAGTTTCTATTTTTCACACTTATTCCAGTTAGTCTTTTGAAATAATTTCTTGATCCAGTTTACGTGTGTGCTTTTATCCAAAGCCAGAACAAAGAAACCCAAAATACCAAGCTGACGTGTTTTTTCAATCATTATTACATTTTTCAGTTTTAACTTACTGACACAAGGTTGAATATTATCAGTGAATAACACCTTATTTATGTCTTTATTTGTTTGTCTGATTATGTCTGTGTCACTGAATAAATATATTATAGCAGTTTTATAACAGACCATGAATTTTTGTGTGACTTTTTCATTATTTTGAATATGAGTTTGAAATACATGAGTAGCAATATACTTGCAGTAAACATCTCTGTGGCTGCCCATGCGATAGAGATGTGCATTTTCCTCTCAGTAAAAAATAAACATACACTTAAATCTGAATAAAATTTTAATTTACATTGTTTATTAGACGTTGTTAGTCTTAAAGTGGACAATCCATGCAAGTTAATCCAGGCTTGGCCAAAATGTGCTTAGCCATACCCCTCCAACAGTAAAATAAAAATAAAATTCCACCCCTTACCCAACTTCTGGTTCTTGCGGACATTAAACTAAAGGTGAGAAAAAGACAGTTAAGAAAGCATCTGATGGTAGTGTTGTGGAAGTTTGTACAAGGTCTGTATTTCAGCTCTTCATTCAAGCCATGTCGCTTTTATTTATATAGCATGTCGTTAAGTCGATTGCTTTGGAAACAAGGAAGAGAAAACCAGTTTCAGTGTAGTTTTTGATTAAAATTACACTTTAATACCTACACTGAAAAAATTAATTATTCATTGGATTTACAAAATTTAAGTCAACAATATATATGAGCTGAATTTAAACAAACAAATGAAGTTGAACATTATTAAGTTTAATTTGTTTGTTTAAATTCAGCTCATATATATTGTTTGCAACCAGTTACCTTAAAATATTTAGTAAAATCTAATTAATCTTTTTTGGTGTACTATAATTCAGCTCAACAAGTTCTGTGTTTGATTTTACTCATAATCGCCTGACCTTGTCAAACTGACCACAGAAAATAAAATCAATCAATCAAAGAAGGCGGAGCCCCAGAGCCACACCTACCAGCATGGACCAATGGTTATGAGCAATTTATTTTTCCAGAGAGTTCCCTGTTTCGGCCTAATCTTGTTTGAACTGACATTTGCTTGACGTACGTTGGGGATTTAAGGTTGAGGAAATGATGACAGAATTTGTATTTTTGTGTGAACTAATCTTATAATGAAACGTAACTTGTTCCAGTTATTGAAATATGGTTTCTGTGAAAATATTGGGTTGCCAGAAAGCTTTCCCCAGACACATATTTCTTTTAATAGAAATAGTGACTGAAATGAGAGGTTTGGCTGGTGTGGTTTCTCTATACCAGACCTCGTCGTATAATACCAGTGGCATCAACCAGCCTAAAATCTGCCCAACAGTGGTTTCGAAAGTGATTTGTAAGCAAACAGTGCTTTAGAGTAAGGTGTATTTAATGCAGAGATTTATTTTCAGGACAGTGGGATGCACACTGTAGTTCAGACTGAATGTTTTTTTTCTCTCTGGTTTCACTTGCGTCAGAACCATAGGATCATATTTATGTTGTTTTATGGTATGGTATTGTGTTGTTCCACACCCTTGTTGTTCATTGTCATCAGGTTTTATCTTGATTGCTGTGGTGGACGTGAGATGTGTCATCTTCAAAGGATATGTTTTGTTTAGACCTCTGCAAATCAGTGTTGTAAGTGTATTAAAAAATAAAATATAATAAAAAAATTTAATAAATTATAATAATATTTGATAATAATAAATATTTATTGATTTATTTATTTGAACCACACTTATTTGACCTTTTTTGGTTCAAGTTTTAAACAAATATTTTAATTTATTACAAATATATAATTACTGACAACAGTAACAGTAACATATTATGAAACATTATTGCAATTTAGATTGAAATTATTTACTTCAGTATATTACAATATAGTTTTTCCTGTGGTTACTTAATTATTATTTTTGTGGAAACAGTTTTTTGCTCACAAAGACTATTTAGTTGATCAGAAATACAATAAAAAAAACTGAAAAATATTGTGAAAAATGATTAGTTTAAAAAAACAAATAAAATTGCTGAATAAAATCATTAATTCCCAAACAAAATCAATCTCTAGTGTGTATGCATTGTGAATATCTGTGTGGTAACTAGTGTCTAAACCAGAATATTGAATTGTTTAGTAAATATGAAAAGCTGCTTCCTGTTTTAACTAAAACCAATTTCATTGTCATTGTGAATTATGTACATTGAATTATCCTCATCTCAATTTCCACTGCAATGTTATGCTTGTGACATGTGCTCTGTGTGTTCTTGTAATCCTGTGTGCGTGTGCGTGTGTGTGTGTGTGTGCGTGTGCGTGCGTGCGCGTGCGTGTGTGTTAAAGGATGAGATGCGTTTTAACTGGACTTGTGGCATTAGCAAATTAGGCTGATTAAACCATCTGACAAACAAACGGAGGATGGAGAATGCCATTAAACACCATTCAGCAAAGTCTGTCAGAGCAGAGGGTGGTGTGTGATGTTGACCAGCTTCATACTGTAGAGTTTACACAGTTTCATTCGACTCGGATGTGATTCATGATCTTTATTGCACAGGAAAACCACTGCTCTACATTCTACAGAAATCCATCTGGCTGACACATTAATAAACACATGGGTTATAGAGCCCGCTGCATTTATTAGGTGCGCGTGTGTGTGTGTGTGTGTGTGTGTGTGTGTGTGTGTGTGTGTGTGTGTCAGAGAGAAGAAGTGGCAAACCTATCATCACATTCCTATCAAGCCAGAGTTAATACGTGTGTTTGCAACTTTGTACTTTGCATTCTGATCTCTGATTGTGAGGGACAGGGACTCCGGTAAGTCAGTATTAAATAGTTGATGAGCAGCTGTTTAATGGTTTGATGTAGCTCTCGTCACTTTTCTTTAATAATGCATCATTTCTTTAGGAGTTACTGGATCTCTCTGCAGTGAAACTGAAGTGTGGCATCTCTACACGCTGTGGCTCGGTTCCAAAACCTTGCTTGCCAGCTTGTCTACTACCTACATAGGCAGAGGTTCATAACTGAAAGAAAACCTCATATTTTACTGGCATTTGGTGTATTTAGACAGACATTTAGTAAAGGCATGTTCACACCTGTAATCTGTTTACATGTAACTGTTTACATCCACATCAACAAACAATATTGTTTGGTTTATTTTATGGAATATTCACATGTTGCTGTTATGAGGTTCTTTAAAGCAGAATGGATTCTGATTGATATATTAGTAATACACAAGTATTATTACTTTTTTCTTGTTTATTAGATTTTTTCTGTGAGAAATGACAATATAAATATTTTTATATTGTTAAGAAATGTTATGCAGTAACAAAGTAATAACAATAAAAACAATATAATATAATAAAATCTGCTATATTTTTTTTCATTGTAACTTATTATTAAGTCAGATTCAAATTGAAGCACAGATGAGAACCATTTTGCAGGAGATTTCAGGTTCCAAACAAACTAAAAATACATCAAAAAAAAGAATGTTCAAATTTCAGAAATGAAAATTTAATGCTGAACCACTAAAAGAATATTCAAGTAATCGAATAATCCGGTCCAGTTCTATCACATTGATAAAATCAAAAAACAAGACAAGCACAACAAACATTAAATAAATAGTAATAGTAATTATGGTGAAATTTATTTTTATATTATTATACATTAAAAATAATTCAACAAAAATTAAAACAAACATTTGTTTTTGAAAATACAAGTATCCCATGCATTTTGAACTAAATCTTCGAGGATAAAAACACAATAAAGCCCTTAACTTGTTATCATTGTGGTCCTCGCTATGGACCAAAGTACTGCTAATGCATAAAACAAACAGTATTTCCACATTTTAAAACAGGAACAAAATTATTCACAATACATACTATAAATTATATTTAAAAAAATCATCATTTTTGTAAGTATTCACTAAATAAAAACGTAATATTTGATTTTTAAATGGAACTGTTAAATGATAATATTAACAGTATGGTTAATATTAGACTTATTTTCTTATTTTAGTTGAAAATAAGAAAGAGACCATGAAGCTTCCTTTTTTTATGCAATAGCTAGTTTCTAAGCAATTAAGTTTGGGTAGATGGTTTGCTTATGATGTGTTGAAAGATTAACTAAACCACTTGGAGTCTATGTCCACTTGTGCACAGGTATTTTTATAAACATATTTATAAAGTGCCCATGCTCTGACTCAAAATGTTTTGAGTTTTTGAAAATTTTCACCCCAGCAGGAGTTTTCAAAAAGGTTACATTTTAACCACCTGATACTGCGTTTCCGAATAAATAGACAAACCATGTATAAAAGACCGTTCTGAAAGAAGTCATGTTTGTGTGGACAGGACCTGAGAGACCGAAAACCCCGGTGAAAACCCCGGTGCACATGAAGTTACACAGCAGCACATTTCTTGATTTAATTGAATACCAGACTTTGTGATTTGATGCCTTCTCACATACAGTACTGTCTTAGAATTGAGCCAAATGAGGCTATTGTATTGCTTACCTTTGCAAACAGTCTTTGTGTCTGTGATGCCTTACAATGCAGTTTGCGTAGGTTTTGGAGCTGAGCCAGTATTCTTCATTGTTTTCCACAGGTGGATTTACTGTCACAGATTTGTGTCTGTCTGAAATCATTATGCAAAATAACAAGCAGTAACACCTAGGGATGCAATGATTATAGATTTTGGTTGTACGATTATAGTTTATGAGGAATAATCATGGTTATCACGATTGTTATGGATTCATTAACTTCACACTACTAGTTTAGAAAATCAAATGAAAACTCCTTATATTTTAAAGTGTTATTTATGGCTGCTCCGTAACCAAATAATACAGCACAAAATAATAATAAAAAACAAACAATAGTCCATTTCTTTTTGGACTTTGAAAAAATCAATTATGAATTATGAATCACAATTTATTTTACTTAAAATAAAGATCACAATTTTCTCACGATTCTGTAGATGTAAAATAAAGGTTAATATGAGTAGCCTATTATTATTTTTATTTCTCAAACATATGATTAAAAAAGAATCATAATATTAGGCCTATGTGTGTTGTGCTAAATTGTGTATAGACTTGTAATGATGGACTTGAATAATTAGTGCACAGGAAAGCGATTACATCAGAATATAACTATTGATAATTCTGAAGTTGAATTATTATGTTTGACACATATGCTTGCCTTTTTTATTGGTAAAATTAGACATTTGTCATTATCGGATTCCCTCTTGCATTATATTCAACATTATATTAGGCTGGAGTAGTTATACTGACAACATTTATTCTCATGTACAACACTGTGTTCGCTATGAAAGAAAAAGCATATCAAATGCTTGTCGTAATCATAACTCTAAAATGCGATATGATCATTTAAATGATGTGCGTGCTTTCAGTTTCACTTTCACTGCCGAGTGCGGTCATGTGATGGCTGCTGTCACTTTGAGAAAAAACATACATGCAAATCATACTTCCCACGCGACTCCCAAATAATCACTCTGTGCAACAAACTGTATGTTATTTACAACTTTTTTACCTGTTATTCAGAGCCTATGTAGATTCTGTTCACTACAATAGACATCATTCGCGGCAGTGCATGTGTGCTCTTGGTAGTAAACAAACATTGTGTCAGCTCACGTGTGATTTTGCTGCTGCGAATACATCATTACATGAAAACAGAAATGACATTTTTGGGTGAATTATACCTTATAAATACAGTATGCTGACCAATTGGAGGTGTCCACATTGCTGAGCAGCATAAAACAATGTGAAGACTTGTGTGACCGCCTTTATGCTTCTCTCCTGAACTTGTGAAAATGTAATTGTCTGAATTATGGAGATGCTGGATTAATATTGTAAAGGAGGTTGAATCGAGATCACAATCTTTTTTTTTTTTTTTTGATTAATTGTGCAGCCCTATTTAAACATAAGTAATAATTTTACATTGAAACATTTTACAAGTAAAATATTTTACACTGCGTGTGCGTCGCTCCCAATAAGCCATCCATTGGAAATAACGAAAAAACGCGATATGTGAATGGCCCATAGTTATTAGCCTCACCCAGCCATAGTTAATCTAGTGTGCATGTGGTTTAAGCCTCTGTGTACAAGCTCGGAACTTTGGCATAACAGTTGGCATAACTTTTAGTTGCAGCAGTTTTGTTCCATGCAGAAACGCGGTGTTGAGAAGCTTTTACAATTAATTAATGGTGACTATTAATTAAAGCACAGTTAATAGTGAAATCGGTTAATCGTTGCATCCCTAGTAACACCAGTTTAATTTAATATCAGTTCATTTTAGTCCACTAAATGGCCACTGCTAGATAGGTTGAGAAATGAGTGGAACTATGAGTGTAGTAGAAATGGTTGGTTTGACAATTACACTTCAAAGGCATGAGTTAAAATAAAAATCCATAGTTCTTGTCCTAAGGCCACTTGGAGAAAAGCTTCATCTTTGACAGATAAGGGCTCATTCACACTGAATGTTTCTTTGCTTTTAAAAATGTGAGTGGCGGCGCTCAGGAATGGGCTTAAAAGAAGCACAGCGTAGCGCGTCCACGTGATATGATATTTTGAACATGATGTAATGATGACAATAATAAACCCATTAGAAATAGGAAAACAATATGTTATGATAAGCACTTAAAGATAAATAGTATAACTCAGGATATTCTGAACAAAGACCCAATGAGCGCCTCCTCCGCCATGATATAACGATGATCATGATATAAGAAGCTTGTAGCGGTTGCCCTGCTCAGAGCTCTTCTGATTGGTCCACTGCTTTTGGACTTGACAGTGATGAGCTTCGTGTGAAAGTTGAATATCTTTTTAACTTTACACGGTGTCTAAAAAGCGCGGCGCTCACATGTATAATGTTTCAAAACATACAAGATGTGAATTCAAACACGTCTGTCAAGCGCATTTACATTGAAAAAAAATAGAAAGGTAGTGCATTGGAGAGGAAAAATCATTCTGTGTACGGCCCCTAAGAATGCATTCAGTCTGTTTTGGTTTGTCAGTTTCAAATCAAATAACAATTCAGCAGATGAAATTGTCAATGGTTAACAGATGCCTATTAAAGAGAGAGGTACTGAGTTAAATAACAACTGATATATGCTAAAATAGATTTAAAGAACTCAACGCACAAAGAAGATATTCATAGTTTCACTTTGCCCAGATTCCGAAGGAGCAAATCATTACTTTTGCTCTGTATGATGACGTTTCTGTGTCTTCAATTAAAAGTTTAGGAAGGATCTTTTAAAGTATGACTATTTAATTCTTTCCAGAGTTTATCAGGCCCTCTCTCTCTCTCTCTCTCTCTCTCTCTCTCTCTCTCTCTCTCTCTCTCTCTCTGGGCAGATTGGAGAAACACTGCCATATAAGGTGGTGTGATAGTGGCCTTGTCCATTTTTACCCTGGAACAGCAGCTGCTCCTTTCGCCCTCTCAGTCAAAACAACCAGGGAAAACCTTTTCCCCAACGCTCTTTAAATGTTAAAGAATTCCTGCCATCTGTGACACATTCTTTGCCTACCTTAATGACCCATTTCCATTGACCGGTACCGTTCAGTAAAGTATGGTATGCATTTATGTGTGTTTCCACTGTCAAAGGTACCAAAAAGGCAAACCTGGGATCCTTTCCAAAGGTTACCTTGCACAATAGAACAGTATCAGTAGGGTGGAGCTAAAATGCTATTGGTTTACAGCAAATCGTCACCAGTGTGTGGCAGGGGAACGACAACACAGGAAGCACCATTTTTAAATACACAGCCAAGAGAAGACACTGTAATGCAGTGATTTTGCGCATCGAACCATGGTCCACCCAAGCTCAAACAAACCTTGTCGTTTAGTGACAAACAGCCACATGCCAAGAAGAAATCTGTTGTATGCCGTCTATTGTTGTTTATGAGGCCGTCTAAAAACATGTTTAAAATATGAGGTGGCGCTTTGTCTATTTGTGTGTGCTTTCCGTGCATCTATATTTAAAATAATGAACTTTAGTTTCCAAACAGATGCGATATGTTAACGACCTATACAGCTTTATTTTTTGAGCGAGAATGACGTTAATAACAACTGCTGCTGTACACCACACTTATCAAGTAATTGCACTATTGGCAGTGGTAATGCAAGCTTGATCAAGGTGACTGGTAATGAATCGTACCCTACAGTACTGAACTAAACTGTACCTCTCAATGGAAACAAGCCATAAGTTGATACGGTGTGGTTAAATTACTGTAACGCATGAGTGCTTATAATAAAAAACCCTTTCATGATATTGCTGTTGCTGTAGTTTTTTTTAAGTTCTTGCTAAGGCTGCATTTTAAAGTTTTGAATATGTTTTAATATGATGGCAATGCTTAGTTTTTAGCGGTCATTACTTTAGACTTAGAGCAATTCAGTGTTTCAGAATCAGATTTAATAATAAATGTGCTTAAATCTTAGCCATGATTAATCTGGCTATTTTTGTTTTGGCTGTAGAAGTTTGAATGGCCAGTAACCATTTAGTAGGCAATACCAATGAGGTTTTTAGTTGTGAGAGAGGTTATTTTAAACTGCTCATGCTTCATCAAAAGTCATTCTTATGTGCTGATTTGTTGCTCAACATTTATTATGATCAGTGTTGACAACATTCGTGCTATTTCATATTTTTGTAGAACACCATCATGCATTTAACTCAAAAGAAAAAAAAAGATAATTCAAAAGAGCAGAATTAATTAGCTACAGATTTAAATAGATTTTTTGGACACTTGTAATTCATCCTTGTAGAATAAAAGTGTTTATTTTGTAAATATTCTTTAAACATCTAATCAACTGTTTGTGGTTTATAATATATTTTAAAAGAATGAAATTACAATGAATTACAAATCTGTCATAAAAATCAAGTAATAAATCTTTTAAAATATTATTACACGTGTGATTTTTCATTTTTGTTTACTGCTTATATTGTGAGAAATGCTATCGGTTGCAGGAAATGAGTGTTAGCAGGTGTAAAAAAAAACTACAAGATCTTGATGCTACAGTAACACAGCAGTGCATCTGTCAAACAAATGAAACTATGAAATGTTTCAATTTAAGATGAACTTGTTGATTGAAAACTGCATGCTTGATTTACTGAAATGGTAGTTCTTTTTTTGTCTAATTTCTGAGTAAACATTGTGAAATGTTGTGCAGTTTCAGTATGTCATTTGCCATCATAAAAGTTTAATCCGTGTAAACATTGATGTTATATCAGCCATCTGCCTCACTTCTAGATACTAGCATCAGTTCAGTTGAAGTGTTTGTCTTACAAAACAGCTCAACTAAATACAACAGGTTGGGTGAGGAAGGATTCTTTTATTCATTCATTCATTTTCATTTCGGCTTAGTCCCTTTATTATTCTGGGGTCGCCACAGCGGAATGAACCGCCAACTTATCCAGCATATGTTTTACGCAGCGGATGCCCTTCCAGCTGCAACCCATCTCTGGGAAACATCCATACACACCCATTCACACTCATACACTACGGACAATTTTGTCTACCCAATTCACCTATACTGCATGTCTTTGGACTTGTGGGGGAAACCGGAGCACCCGGAGAAAACCCACGCCAACACAGGGAGAACATGCAAACTCCACACAGAAACGACAACTGACCCAGCCGAGGCTTGAACCAGCGACTTCTTGCTGTGAGGCGAACGTGCTACCCACTGCGCCACTGTGAGGCCAGGATTCTTTTATTATACATATAATATGATTTCTCATTTATACAATGTGTGAAAATGAATTTATCAAATTGTAACATTTGGATTGGTCTGTTGGAGTGCGAGAGATTAATTGTCCATGATAATGTCATAATTACTGTTTTGATGTCTGTCCCACTTATTATCCCTATACAGTTTTTTTGTATGAGGAATTATATTTAAAATATCACTCATATTGCGACGTGGTGGCACAGTGGGTAGCACTGTCGTCTCACAGCAAGAAAGTCACTGATTCGAGCCTCGGCTGGATCAGTTGGCATTTCTGTGTGAAGTTTGCATGTTCTCCCAGTGTTGGCATGGGTTTCCTATGGGTGCTCTGGTTTCCCCCACAGTCCAAAGACATGCGGTATAGGTGAATTGGGTAAGCTAAATTGTCCGTAGTGTATGTGTGTGAATGAGAGTGTATGGGTTTTTCCCAGTGATGGGTTGCCGTTGGAAGGGCATATACTGTGTAAAACATATGCTGGATAAGTTGGCGGTTCATTCCACTGTGTTGACCCCTGATTAATAAAGGGACTAAGCCGAAAAGAAAATGAATGAATGAATTTACTCATAATTTTACACATTGATTGTATACAGTTAATATTGATGGAGTTGCATTTTAGACCCAGTAGTTCTTTTTTTTTTTTCCTACTTCTTTTTTGTCAATAGAGTTTTTGTGGAATATTTGTGGATCTCAGATCAATACTGCATAATGTTTAGTTCATGAATGATTATGTTTTTGAACAAAGCAGTTGAATACATCATTCAATGATTCATTCATAAAGCCAATCACTTGCTTATGAATGAATTCCTAAGTGAATCAGTCACATTGAATGTATTTCAATGTGAATAAATCCAACGAACCATTCATTAAGACAGCTTGCATGGATAAATAAATGACACTAAAATCACCTAAAACAGCCTAGCTTCCAGCAAAAAAACACTCTGCAAAATATTGATTATATTAAAAAAATAAAGATTAATGAAAGACACTCCTATTGGCTGCTACATTTGTAACTAGGTGGTTTAAGTAAATTGTTCTTTTTTTTTCTGGCTAATTTACACATATTATTGTATTTATAAAAGAAACTTTTCTCAGCAGTTTAGACTTAAGATGCATTATTGACCGATGCTTATTTAATTTAGCTAATTGTCAACCAGCTAATCACTGTGTAATATCAGTGTACTAAGTGTTGCACAGGGGGAGCTAATAAACGGAGAGGTTGTCAGATGCATCAGGGTAAAATCTGAGATAAAGGAGGGGTGTGCGAGCGAAAGGATGTCTGCGGCTTTAACTGAAGCATGGATAATCATTTGTCATTATTGCAGTTGGATGTGTGTGTAGGTGGGAGTGACTCAGTTGTGTGTATGTGTGAGGTAAAGTTAAAACACAGAGAAAGGCAGTATTTTTTACCGCCCACTTCTGTTTCAGTGTTTTCATTTTCCTTTTGCATTCACTTATTCATTTCATGTGTCTTTCGTAACAACCATGTTTTTGTTTTTTTTAAATGTGTGAGACTCTAAACTCAAAATGATAAATCATAAACACGATTACAATCTTTCATTCAATAGATCTCTCCTAGAAATCCGTTCACTTAAATGTAGTCGAAATCTCACAGGACGAACACTTCATTTAAAAAGCAAAACAATCTTATTCTACTCATCTATGTTTGAAAGACGGACAAAATATTCCTGACCATGTGCGCAGGTTGTTTCTGGACAGTTCGCAAATATTTTAATGGTGCTTCGACCTGCAGACACACTTAATATTGTGGCACACACTTCATTTATTAAATAAATAACAGTGTAAGCAGCTTCATTGCTTTTATTTTGCCTGAATTACACGCACTCATTGACCTCTGCTTTTCAAATAACTTGGAGTTTATAATAGTAACACTATGAATAACCTTTAAAGTCAACAAATTGTATTAGCAACCTATATTTTAGATTTTATTTAATGTAAAGTTTTTTTTATTATAATTTTATTTGAGTGTGTGTGTGTGTATGTGTGTGCGTGCGTGCGTATAATAGTTTAGTATAAATGGAGAATTTTCACTGACATTTGTCATTATCAGATTTCCTCTTGAATTATATTCATAGTATAAGCTAGAGTAGTTGAAACTGCCACTTACTCTAATAAATGTTGGATCTCAAGAAAAGCAAAATGCACTACTCTCCATGTTCCCTGTGAAAAATTAATCCACATAATATGTAGTAATCATACCTCTAATTGCGATGCGGTCATTTCGTTGATGCGTACACTTTCACTTTGCAGAATGCCCCTCCAACCAGTGCTGTTCAACTCACTCTGTGCTGTCAATTTGAGATTCAAAAAATGTATTCATGCCAATCGTAATCACTATCTGCTGCTCCTGATGATGCACTGAGGTTTTATGAATCGAAACGATCACTCTGTGCAACAAACTGAATGTTATTTACTTTTATTATAGAATTTTATTATCTGTTATTCACATTGCATTTCACATTCTTATTTCACAGTATATATTGTATTTACTTTTTGTGTGTGTGTGGTTTATGAGATGTGGAGGCTGAAGGTCAAGGTTAACCGTTTGCACATCAGTGGGTTTCTTCAGCTTTGTAAGATCGTTCAGTTAAAGGTCAAGACTTAAAAAAAATACTTGTGTCAGGTTAATGTGCAAAATAGCACACATTAGCAGTGCAAAAATGACATGGGTTAAACTTTAATCAAAGCAGAGGCAAAGCAGTTGAAAGTCTGCATGTGTTAGACTGGAAACGGAGCTGTAGTTTGAAGCTGAAGATGCAGTGTGCTTGTCTAATGTTTGTACAGGTGGGTCACATGTGTGTCAGTGTAACGATGGCCCCTTGTATTTCTGGGCTGAGAAGTTTTTTTGTTTTGTTTTGTTTTTTTTAAGCACACCTCACTCTATCCCTCATGTTTGCTTTGGTGTGTTTCAGTATGCTCCGTTTCATGTCTGTGGTGAAGACATTATGTCATCTCTTGACTGGAGCCTCTGCTGGCAGGTGCCATTTCCAGTCTCTGTCTGTGTGTGTGCTTTGAAAGGGACACCGCTTTTCCTTAGATAGAGGTTTTATGTGAGAAGTGGCCTGTACTAGGAAATGTTGAGAGTGTTGATATGGTTAAATGGAACAGACACACGGGAGTATAATATATGTTGTCAACTCTTGTCCTACATCGTCAGAGCAGTTAGTGAATTAGCAAGTTGATCATATGGGTCATTTGAATTGATTACTTTAATAAGACGACTCACAAATTAACTCCATGTTTTGATTTGCTAATTGTAAGTTGTTGGTTTATTTTTGAAATGATTGGTTCTGCTTTATATGACGCATCTTCAACCACAAAAGAGTTTGTTGTAGTAGCAGCAGTCGTAGTCGTCCATTATATTTATAATACACTTTTCTAAATCCCTTTTATAAAAGTATTATTTTGTGTGCGCTACAATACACTTAATGATGTTGTAGGGTTTTTCCTACATTGAAAATTGTTTGGGGCCACCAAAGCCTTATTCAATCAGTAATTGTGTTAAATATATAAACAAACATATCGAGAGCAAAAGCATGACAGTCCTCTTTGTGTGACAGGCTTCATTCCCCCAATCAGCAGTGTCCAAACCAGCCATGGGTCATGCCCACTGTAAACAAACAGGAAAACGTGAGCTGTGAGGAAGAGGCTCCCAGCAGTGGCAAGAGAGAAACCTTTAGTGAAAACATTCCTTAAAGAACCATTTTTGTGAAGAACATTTAGAGTGTTATAGGCCTAATAAAAAAATGAATAAAATAAACAAATCCAAATAATCCAAATAAACAAAGGACATTTGGGAATTTACGAAAATATAATGTGCTATCATACAATCATCAAATGCTATTAAAATGAAAGTTTTGTCTGATTTTACTATAAGATTACCCACAGATAATTTTTCGAATGATTAATGTTGAATTGTATTATCAAAAAGAAGTGCTGAACCACAAAAAGGTCTAAACTGATTATTCATGTTATTTCATAGCATATAAACAATTACTTAAAAGAAAAATGTAAAATAAAATATTAGTAAATGATGAAATCGACAAACTAGAAATGAACAATACTTCAATGCCATAATAAATGAAATTGTACAGTAAATTCCAGTAAATACACAGCTCACCCTTGCTCACCCTTTATTTGCTTCAACACTTGATGATTATCTTATCAAAATAAATAAGCATTTATTGCTTCAATGTTGTAATTGAATGCATGTCTGATTTGTTTATGCTTTGAGGAAAAAGAGCAGAGCTTGTCTATCAAGATTTTACATTATAATGTGATGGCTACACAACTGCTATAAGTAGAAGGTAGTGCAGAAGAGAGAGAAAAAGAAAGAAAGAAAGAGGGAGAGGTGTGGTGCTGGACATTCCCAGTGCTTTTCCGGTAAGGGTTTCCAGCGAGACCGTGCCTGGTATGTCGGTCACAGCAAACCTGCTCTTGCTTCAAAGCACTTTACAAGCAGAACAGCGCAGAAAACGCCAGCCGTCACCTCAGTCTGCGTGTGCTTGAACAAATCTATGAGCCTGGTGCTCTCAACGTCTGCTTAATTGTTTTAAATGCATTTCCGTTCATTATACGCCACATTCCCCCAGGACAAGAGATCATCCAGATGCCCAAAAAAGGTGAAACATGTTCTGGGTAACAAAGGCTGTAATAATAATAATAATAATAAAATGATGAATGACCTGTCAGTTTGGGCTTCGTCATCAGAAGTGGATGTTCTTTTATTATCTACTGATTTGAAGCCTTGCTGATTGAATATCTGTTGGCTGGAAGTTCTGCCTTGCCATTTAACTTCCTGTCCTTGAAGTATGCCTGTAGATCAAACCACTCAGGGTTTAAATAACAGAGATATTGTTTGTTTTCGTCCATGTCGTTCATGAACAGATAAACATTTCCAAAGCAGTAACCAGATGGGATTAGTTTTCTAAATTGCTAAAATATGCTTAGCTGCAATTGTTTACATAAAGTGGCTGACTTATCTCTGATTCTCTGCATTTAATTTAATTTATTTTTTGTGAATGTAGGCAGTCTTGGAATTAAAGATGTCAGTTTTCACAAATGGACATGATTGATCATTGTTTAAATTATCATTCAGTTAGTTGATCAATTGTTAATCTTGATAATTCAAAATGTGTCTACTTCAGTGGTCTGACAGGATGTGAGAATGACACTTAAAACACAAGCATCCTCACACAATGGAAAAAAATTATAATCGCACAAACAAGCACCAATGAAACTTAAGTGTGTTGTCGCCTCGCATTGGATCATGTCTGGACCAAAAACAGCTGCACATGAACAAACCAAACGAATGTAAACCGACTGAAATGAGAGCCGCGTTCTGCATCTGCACAAGAGGACATGTCTTTCCACTCTGCAGGGGGCAGTAGTCCGTTTTTTCGTTCCACAAAAGAAAACCGAACTTCCAACACTCACAAAGCAGCGTTTAGTGCCATAAGAGTAATTGTCACTCACCATGGAGGGATTTGCTTGTGCAAATATGTCTGATGATCGATATAATGATTATAACGTTTGCAAGTACTTGCAACTAGCGAATTTTCAGCCGGCCTCTTTGTGTTTCTTCTAGGCCTGAATTGTTTACTTGCTTTGTCACTTCACTATGTCACACCATGTCACAACAGGCATACTTCAAGGACTATGTCTCTGATTCGTTGCTGAATATCCAGTCAGAGCACTCTCTTCAGCTGTCGTCCGATGCTGATTTCACTCACATAATGGACTGAATTGGTGAAATCAATGAGCTCCGACGAGAGCCGATGTGTGCTAACTGGAAATAGCTTAGTGTGTCCCGGTCCCTAAGGTGTTTTGAGTTAAATTGTAATTGATCATTTATATGCACACACATAAAGCACAAGTTTATAGACTTCTAACACAAACCTTTTACTTATTAAAAATGTACAAAAATGTTCTAAACTTTGTATACAGAGTTGTACAAATTATTATTTTCATATATACCAATCAAATGCTGACAGAAAATCTGAAAAACAAGTGGGTTAGAAAATTATTTTCTTTTTCTCCCTAGTTTGAGCATTAAAATTTTAGCTGAAATTTTTCGTTGAAACCGTGGACTTTAGTGATTTAGTTTAGTTTAAAACTTTATTAATCCCCTTGGGGCAATTCATTCTGACATGGTGGTGCTTCACATACAACAAGAATGACACACTTAACACAATAAACACCAACCTCAAGACTCAAATACCATTGTTAACACATTAACATCAAGTACACAAACAAAAAACTGGATTTTTTTTTGTAAAAAATTCAATAACAATAATAATTTATAAAAAAAATAATTAAATAATAAATAATAATCCATCAATTTACTACATTTATTACGTAACCAAATTGCTCAGGCACAAAAGTAATTTTATGACAATTTGTGGAACATCTTATTGTCCTTAGACGTCGTCCAAAGGGGCATCCACTCAAAATATTTGTTTAAGGGGTGTGTGCTATCTCCTAGTACTTTATGTGCCATCCTCAACACCTGCTGTTTGTAATAGGATGCAAGACTTCGCAGGGGAACTCCTACAGTTTTTGAGCACAAATTAACAATGCCTTGAAGACGATTCTTGTTTTTTATTGACAGTGAGGAAAACCAGCAAATAAAGGAAAGGACAAGATACTTTCAATAAATTAATTGTAAAGGGTCTTCAGAATAACTTTCTCTGCGTTAAAAGTTAAGTAAGAGTTAAGTTTCCGCAATAAAAACAGTCTTTGATGAGCCTTATTAATAATTGTATGCGTGTTTTGATCAAATTCCAATCTGTTGTCAATAATTGTTCTTAGGTACCTATATTCCTCATATTTGATATAATGCAAGTCAGTGGTTATAATTAAGCACAGAAATTAATTAAACTTTCTACAAGTTAAAACTTTTAAAATTTGTTGACAGTTTTTTTTATATCAGATTTTATATCAGATTTTTTATAACAGGATACATTTTTTTTATATCAGATGGGATAGTGAAGAAAATGGATCCAAAATTTCAATCTTCAATCCTTAAAGCTTTGTTGTATGGTTAATAACTATTTTTGACATAGTTATGGTAAGTTATGGTTAAGGTCTAATGTGTTAAAATGATATGAAAAGTACATATTTTGCCTTAGCTATTTGACTGTGGAGGAAAAAAAACCTTTCTATTAATTTCATTTGAACTTTTTGTAAATGTCTTACTCAAGCTTTTTTCTTTTTCAGGACTCCATGAATGCCCTGGTTTTAGATCTGGACTTTCCGGCCTTACGTAAAAATAAAAACATTGAGAATTTCTTGAACAGATGTGAGTATCTGCCTTTAAGAGGCCACCGATTCTGTCTAATTGTTGTTCTGTGTTATTGTGTGGCTGAAGGAAATACTTAATGGTGGCATCATGATTTTACAATGAGGCTGCTTCCTGCTGCAACATCAACAGCATTTATTTGAAATAAATTGTTTTGAGTGGCTCTTCCTAATTTGGGCCCCTCATTTTACAACACTGAAGCTCATCACATAAATAAAGAGCTGTCAGCACGTATCATGAAAACTGTGCGTGTTTGGTTTTGGAGAAATGGCTTGCAGCTTAAACTGACAATTTTAATGCCATTTTAAAGCAGGAAACTGTGACCTTTGGTTTTATTTAAGATATATTTCACCCCAAAATAAAAGTTGTTGTTATCTGCTCACTCTAAGGCCTTCCAATGTTTATCTAATGTAACGCAAGTCGATGGTTATCTGCCTTTTGAGAATCCAAAAACCTTAAGTGATGGTTCACCCAAAAAAGAAGATTTTCTCACTATTTACCCACCCCCAAGTAGTTCCAACCGTTTATGAGTTTCTTTATTCTGTTTAACACTAAAGAAAGTGCTTTAATGAAAGCTTAAAACCTGTAACCATTGATTTCCATAGTAGGAAAAAGTAATTCAATGAAATGGTTACCAACATTCTTCAAAATATCTTTTTTTTTGTTCAACAGATGAAAATGAAACAGTCAAACGGGTTTACAAGTAAGGAAGGGAGAGTAAATGTTGGCAGAGGTTTAATTTTTGGGTGAACTATCCCTTTAACATTCATTCATTCATTCATTCATTTTCTTTTCGGCTTAGTCCCTTTGTTAATCTGGGGTCGCCAAAGTGGAATGAACCGCCAACTTATCCAGCATATGTTTTTACATACCGGATGCCCTTCCAGCTGCAACCCATCACTGGGAAACACCCATATTCCCATTCACACACATACATACATACATACATACATACACTACGGCCAATTTAGCTTACCCAATTCACCTGTACCACATGTCTTTGGACTGTGGGGGAAACGGGAGCACCAGGAGGAAACCCATTCGAACACGGGGAGAACCTGCAAACTCCACACAGAAATGCCAACTGACCCAGCCAAGGCTCGAACCAGAGACCTTCTTGCTGTCAGGCGACAGCGCTACCCACTGCGCCACCGTGCTGCCCATCCCTTTAACATGCGAAACTAAAATACTACACGTGGTTTCTTGTTTTAAACTGAGCTCTTTTGGAGGGAAACTGTCAGTCTGTCCAAGAAAGTTAACACTGAAGAAAGCCCCTTAAAACCTACACTAACTTACCTAAAGATCTTCTGTAATGTTCTTCTCAAGACAGTCACTTACATCTCAGATGGCCTGAGGGTGAATAAATAAACACATTTCCTTTGTACTTGACGACAACTTTGGTAATTTCTGTGACAGCTGTGCCAGTAATTTCGCATTCAGTTTCTCTTGTATTATAATATTAAAGATGACTAATCTTTAATATTTGCTTCCATTCATTATCCTGCATCGGGCCTGTGCGGACACATCTGTGTCTGTGTGTTCTATTCACGTGCTATTAAACTTTTTGACTAATTTTTACATTCTGTTCAGATTTTGTTTCTGATTCCGCCTGTTGTCATGGAGACCATATGGCCATATGGACATTATAATGTGTGGCTTAGAGGAGTGAGTGTGACTCAATAGTCCTCTCATCCAGACTCTCTGTGCTGGCCTTTGATAATTGTCATTCATGATGGAGATGTTGCACTACACATGAATAATTACTAAACTCCAGCATTTATACTCAATATTTTTGAGCGCTTTTGTGAAGAAAACAACAGTGATGCATTGTTTAGTAGTACTCATCCAGTACATTTTTATTATTTGACAGTGGCTATATTTAAAAAACATTACAACACAGGAGGATAATGTAAATGTGTGTATAAGGTAATATACACAATAAAGATACTATTTAACACAATCAAAAGTTGGTAAAGAATATGTACACACCATTTGGTCAAAAAGTAACTAATAAAATAAAAACAAATATGGATATTGACCTATTAAAGGGATTGTTTAACCAAAACTGAAAATTTCCCTTATCTACTCTCCCCCAAAAACTGTTTTTATTTTTTTTTTCTGTTGAACACAAAAGATATTTTAAAGAAAGCTGATAATCATTGACTTTCATTATATTAGTTTTTCCCACTATAGAAGTCAATGGTACAGGTTATTAGCTTTCTTATTAGCTATCTTCATTTCAATCAAGCTATCATCATCACAAACTCAAAAATGTATGGAACCACTTTGAGTAAGTGTAAATAGTCAATACATTTTCACTATTATAATGAATAGCATTTGATATCAGATCATTTTTATTATTAACTGGTAGTTTCACCAGAAAAATAATAATATTTTATCAGTTATGATGTGACCCAGGTAATGTGGTTTTGCTGTGTTGTGCGCAGATGACAAAGTCATGAACCATATAAGGGAGCTCCAGATGAAGCCAGAGGATTTTGACCGAGTGAAGGTGATCGGTAGAGGAGCATTTGGGGAAGTCCAGCTGGTGAGCAAACTCAATTTCACGATATGCATGTGAAATGCATTTAAAAGTATTAGTGTTGACTGTTAAGAGAATGTACAAGTATGTTAAATGCTGCTAAATCATTTAAACAATTTGTTGCTGCCAAATCTTCATTTGATAATGTAGTTCTTTCCCTTGTTAAAGCTTTTAGTACTCAGTCTTGTGCTTTTTGTCTACTTTTAAAACACTTCATTGCTTCAAAGTTTGTAATCTTTAAGTCCTCATGTTACTTATTGGTTGGTCTTTTAAAAAAATCTTAAATGGGAAAAATGAATTGGGAAAAATGCTTATTTTCAATAAATTGAAAAAAATAATGTTTTGTCTACTGGAAATATGGATATTTTGAAAATCGATCCACTGAATGATCTGTAGTTTTATCTCTAGTTTTCTTGCTTTTATGTGTCAAATACAAATTACCATTTCCACAAATTCTCATGATTGTTTGTGGTTCAAATTAACTAACAATTATTCAATTAATCATCAACATTTTCAATACATAAATGCTCTGCAGTAATGCTACTTTTTCTCCAATCTGTTTAATCAAGCAGTATCCTGGTTCAAAACACATTTTCACTCCACCCCTCCTCTGACGAGTCAGGTTGCCAGATTAACTATCGAGCCTAAAGGCTGATTTAAACTGTGTTCTAACTAAAAGCAACGGCACACGATAGCAGAAATATTTTCCACATAAAAAATATTTTTGTCCCAACCAACACCTGGAATTTATATTTTAGAAACGGCTTCTATTTCTTGCAGCTGCACAACAATGACAATGATCACCTTATGCACACCTCATGTGCTTTATTCAGTGTTGAATGATAATAATGTGAGTTTGAATGGCATTTTACATGACATTTATTGCCATACTACTGAAAGCAGCAGCAGATAGTTCACATCAGATCTTCAAAATAAAATAAACCGTTTGACATTTCTGTCGTGTTTCGTCTAGTGCAAACACCCAAATTAGTTATCGCTGCAAAACTCGTCATGTACCGTGTTGTTGGGACACGAGGTTACAATGTAACCTGCTCACCTAATGTTTATGTTTGTAATATTTATATTATTTGCTAATTAATAAACACCTCATGTGGAACTCTGAATCCACAATTTCTGAGTCTGTTACTGGCCCCCGGAGATTGCATTTTAGGTCACGGACGCATATGAGAGCCATCATAACAGAATGAATCAAATATTCTGTTTTCCACCAAGGCAACCCGGGGTGCTGAAATATAATTGGCTCAACTGTCATTGGGCGGGTTAATAGGACCAAAACAAAGACAGTGTTCCTGCATGTAACACACATTATTTTTCAGATAAACAAGAATGTTCACTTAGCATGTTTCTTAAATATCTGCAAACACATTATGATGTCCTTTAGAAGAGTCAAAAACTTACATACAGCACCTTTTATTTTTCTCTCATATTTGCTGTACGTTTTGTGCATAATCTGTATGCACATCAAAACATTAATGACAATGCTTAATCAGCCATCAATAAGATGTATGAAAGGATTATCAGCACTTCATTGATCATCAATTAATAGTTTTTTTTCATCCCTAGTGTAAAAAAATAAAAAGATACCCAATCCTAATTAAGATCTATAGAACATCTTAAGTTCCTTTCTTATATGCATGTTTGCAGTTTTGCCTAATACTGCACACAGTTTTCTTTAGTTCCTGTTGAATGGGATCCCTAGTTATTGCATATGCCCATGTCAGATGTGTAAAAGCGGTGAGTCTGTCTGTGTGTTTGTGATAGTCAGGGGAGGATGCAGTGGGATGCGTCTGGACAAGCCTGCAGACACAAACAACATGATTACCCAGTATTCTCCTCTGTCAGTGGTGTGACGGGGCTGTGTGGGTGCATTACGCCTAAAGCACAACAACAGAGAGCGTGCTTGAAAATGTGGCTCGTCTGTGTCGAGGGCAAAACACAGCATGTCTAATGGTTTTATTTTTATCATTTTAGGAGCGAGGCACAAGGACTGTCTGAAACTTAAAATGTGGTTCGTGAGCGTGTTGGTGATGAATTAGATCTCACAGGAGGTGTGTGATGTGGGTTTGTTATGATGCGTTTGTTTGTGTGTTTGTACAGGTTAGGCATAAGGCCTCTCAGAAAGTGTACGCCATGAAGGTGCTCAGCAAGTTCGAAATGATCAAACGCTCAGATTCTGCCTTTTTTTGGGAGGAAAGGGACATCATGGCATTTGCAGACAGCCCATGGGTCGTACAGGTAGGATGCGCTGACTTTTTAAATTACTTTTTATTATTATTATTTTTTATAAAACTTGTTAATGAATGCTCTTCTTATGTGCAACAATGTTTTTTCACATTAAATATTAAATGAGTGTATTTCCATATTTTGTCACATGAATACACAATATCTGCAATAGTCAACATTTGAAGTGGACCAAAAAAGTTTCTCAAAATTGTCCCAAGACAAGAATGGGTGTTGTTCAATAGTTTTAGGACAATTTTGATGAAAAGTTTTGATCCACTTCAAAAATCCACTTGTTGACTACTCTATGAATGTACTCATTTAAAAGATTATTATTTTTTAAATAGTTTTTTCTAGCAAGGACACATTAAATTACTCAAAAGTGACCATGTTGACTTTTATATTTTTATAAAGAATTACCCTGCTTTCAACATGGACAATTACAAAAAGTCTTTCTTAAATACCAAACCAGCCTATTAGAATGATTTCAGAAGAATCACGGATCATAATATTATGTGATATTCAGCTTTGCCATATGAATTCTACAATACACTCAAAAAATTATGTTGATTGTTTGTTCAAACTACATATTTAAAATGAGCCTAAACAACACAATTCTTAAGGTTTTTTTGTGGACAACTTAATTGTTTTATGTTCACTCCACTTAAATTTGTAAAAACTAAGAAGTTAGCTTAATTCCTTCATGTTGTCCCAACACAATGTAGACAGTAATAGAAAGCAATTCATTTAAGTTGTGATATTATTATCACCTGTTTTTTAATGTCTTTTTAAATGTAAAAAGTGTAGCCTTGGAGAGCTTAAATAATTTCTAAAAATATTACTTAAACTCCAAACACCAGTGTTACTGCTTCTTGTAATGATATTTATAAATAATTTAATCAGACACTTAATTTGAAAATTAGATTTTGTAAAGGAGCATTCTGCATTTTAAAGTTCAGATTTTAAGCTTTTATATTGCTATGCAGAACTTTGCATCTGTCTGTGATTCATTAGCCAGCTGTTTTTAAAGGGATAGTTCATCATGCCAAAAAGAATATTCTGCCATTTATTTTCCCTTGTTTCAAACCTGTTTGACTGACTTTCATCTTTGGAACACAAAAGAAGATATTTTGAAGAAAGCTTGTTACCATTGACTTCCATTGTAGCAAAAAAACAAATACTTTGGAAGTCAATGGTTACAAGTTTTCAGCTTTCTTTAGAATATTTATTTTGTGTTCTGCAAAAGACAGCAACTCATGAAGTTTTAAAAACACTTGAGATTGAATAAATAGTGAGTAAATGTTCATTTTTGGGTAAACTGTCTTTTTAATAGTTAAAGGTGCAGTATATAAGTTTGACACCCAGTATTGCATCCCTGGTTTAAAACACACGCAGGCGCAGGTTGCCAGATTGATGACATCAACAGTGTGCCTGTCTATCGAGCCTAAAAGCTGATTTAAGTCATGTTTTAAGTAAAAGCAACGGCACACAATACAAGGAATATTCATTCATTCATTCATTTTCTTTTCGGCTTAGTCCCTTTATTAATCTGGGGTCACCACAGCCGAATGAACCTCCAACTTATCCAGCATATGTTTTACGCAGCGGATGCCCTTCCAGCTGCAACCCTTTACTGGGAAACATCCATACACATTCACACACATACACTATGGACAGTTTAGCTTACCTAATTCACCTATAGCACGTCTTTGGACTTGTGGGGGAATCCGGAGCACCCGGAGGAAACCCACGCCAACACGGGGAGAACATGCAAACAGCAATCAGAAACAAGAAATATTTCACATATTAAATTGAGTTTTTGTTCTAACCATCTCCTGAAATTAATATTTTAGAAACGGCTTCTGTTTTTTGCTGCTGCACAACAGGATAACTGACAATGATCACCTTATGTACACCTCATGTGCTTTATTCAGTGTTAAATGCTAATAATGTGAGTTTGAATGTCATTTTACATGACATTTATTACACATATATTCTGTGCTTCTGAAGGGCTGTATTTAAATTTCTGTTGTGTTTTGTCTGGTGCTAACAGGCAAATTGCTTCACATAGCGTTTTGTTAGGACACGGGGTTACAATGCAACTTGCTCACCTAATGTTTATGTTTGAATTATTTAGATTATTTGCTAATTAATAACCACCTCATGTGGAACTCTGAATCCTTATCTCATTTCGGAGTCTGCTACTGTCCACCGGAGGTCGCATTTTGGTCATGGGCGCATGCTTTATGAGCCTTCCTGACTGAATGAATCAAATACGCTGTTTTCCAGCAAGGCAACCAGGGGTGCTGATATATAATTGGCTAAAGTGGCAATGGATGGTTAAAAGAACCAAAACAAAGAAAGTTCCGGCATGTTTCAGACATTTTCAAAGCAGAATATCTGACTTTAGAATTGTTTTTTAAGAAAAATTGTTCAGATTGTTCACTTAGCATGTTTCTTAAATGTCTGCAAACATATTATAGTATGTTTATGCTTTAGAAGAGTCAACTTACATACAGCATCTTTAAATTAGGCTATATTTATCGGACTAGAATTCTCTGTCAGACTAAACAACTCTAAATATTCTCTTGTTTTTCCCCCCTTTTCTTTCTTTCCCCTCAGCTGTGCTGTGCGTTCCAGGATGACCGCTCTCTCTACATGGTAATGGAGTACATGCCAGGTGGAGATCTAGTCAATCTCACCAGCACATATGATGTTCCAGAGAAGTGGGCAAAGTTTTACACAGCAGAGGTGGTGTTGGCTCTAGACGCCATTCACTCCATGGGCTTCATTCATCGAGACGTCAAACCAGACAACATGCTGCTGGACCGCTACGGACACCTCAAACTGGCAGACTTCGGGACCTGCATGAAAATGGATGGGGTGAGGGATCAACCGCTTATTGCACTATTAGACTATTAGTTCTCAGACTTGAGCTTTTTGAGTACAGGGATTTTTAGGTCACCCCTGAATGTAATTGCAAGTCAAATACCTTGAACGCATGCCAGTTCTTGTCCAGACTCATGAGAGCAAAGGAAAAAAATTTCGGCCTTCCTCTGATTCCTCTATGTGAGTGAGGAAGACCTCAGGTGGGTTCAGAGGTCACAGGGTCAGACTGAGGCTAAGAAGCGCTTGTGTTTTAAAGATGTTCAGCTTATGTTGACTGAAGATTAAACCTGGCCGGAGTTGACTTATTTTCTAGCTAGTTAGCACTGTTGGATTTTAGAATAGTGGTTCAGTTAATGTGGTTGATGGGATTGTTCTTACTCATGATTTCTGCTTTATCTACAATAATATGAGGTATTTAAAGAGAAATAATGGCATTATTAGTTGAAAATGATCAGTTTCTTTGTATTTACAGGATTTATCAAGCATGGGTTTAAGTAAAAGGTTAAGGTTTGTTGTACTCTGGAAAGTTCTTCAGATTGTAAAGAAAATATTGGCATTTAGAACTTAAAAAAGGTCATATTAACAAATGTATTCATTTGTTTTAATCGAAAGTTAGGGTTATTCTGCCAAATTTTGTTTCTTAACTCTTCCGAACATTAGTCTTGTCAAAAGAGATGTCTGAAAGATTTTTTTGTTATTTTATGCTGTTAATAAGTTTTTATTTTAAATGTTATCTGTAGTTCAGAGAAACCCAAAAACGATTTCCAACTGTTTCCATAGTTTCCATAGCATACATAAAAGGGAAGTTTCAAAAACTCTATGATATAAAGAAAAATGTATGTAAACATTTATTTTATTATTACTTTAGATTTTAGCACTTTAATTAATTTAAATTAAATTATTTAATAATGTTAATATTGTATTATTTATTTAAATATTTTTAAGTAATACTATTCGGGGCAGCACGGTGGCGCAGTGGGTACCACAATCCCCTCACAGCAAGAAGGTCGCTGGTTCGAGCCTCGGCTGGGTCAGTTGGCATTTCTGTGTGGAGTTTGCATGTTCTCCCC
>CAIGQW010000302.1:13130651-13155367 GCA_903798125.1 Danio choprae | reverse complement strand
ATATATATATATATATATTAGATAGTTAGATTGATAGATGGTATATGTCAGATGGCTGTTGCAGAAGCTACTGATTTACTTTAAAGGTTGCATTTTATGTTCATCCTTTCTTCTAATGTCTCTCCCCATCTGTGTACTTCACCAATAGGAGAAGAGCAATAACCAAATTGACATGACCTATAAGCTGAAGATGTTGCAGCAGGGTTTGGAGCAGGAGGAGGCGGCACACAAGGCCACTAAAGCTCGACTCGCTGACAAGAACAAGATCAGCGAGTCCATTGAAGGAGCCAAATCTGAAGCTGTAAAGGGTATGAGAGTTTGAGCTCCAAGATGCCATGGAACATACATTTTGAATGCAGTGTTATCTATTAAAACAGCAAGTTCACCCATATTAAAGATGTCAGAAATGCTACAAAACTCCAATGTTTTTAATTTTAAGAACAGGGCGTAACAGTGTAGTCAACTATGAATGCATTGGGGTATATCTTGATTTAGAATGAAAAAGAGAGTTTTCTGAATGAACAGGGCTGTTTAACGTGTTTTCTGTGTGTTCACTCAGAGCTGGAGCAAAAGCTGCAGGAGGAACGTTCCTCTAAACAACGTGTGGAGAACAGGGTGTTAGAACTGGAGAAGAAGAACTCCATGCTCGACTGCGACTATAAACAATCGCTCCAAAAACTAGAGGAACTGCGGCGACACAAGGAGAGACTCACAGAAGAGGTGCGTGAGGGGTGGAAATGTGTTTTTGCCACTCCAGTGTGTTAATTGAGTTTTAATTTGGCAAAGATCACTCTTTCTGTCACATCTAGTGTACACATTTATTAGACCACCTGTCATAAGAGAAAACGCACATATTTTAGAAATCTGCCCAAAATTGTATTGTCATTTATTAGGCAAATAACAAACTGGAACATCTTAATGGTCACAATGGTATTCCTGTTGTTGTTTTCACTTTCAAAAAATTTGTTTTTTGTTGCCTCGTGTGAGAAATGTTTTACAATAGGATTTTTCTATGGGAAAGAAATCACTTTTTGTCCAATCACAATATGGGGAATCATCAAACCACTACAGCTTTTTTCTTTGGTATGTGGTTTTTGTTTATAGATCTTCTCATGGTTCTTCTCTATCTTTCTCTAGGTGAAGAATCTGTCCCTGAAGATTGAACAAGAGGTTCAGAAACGCACTTTGACTCAGAATGACCTGAAGGTTCAGAACCAGCAGCTCAGCACCCTGAGAACATCAGAGAAACAGCTCAAACAGGAGATCAACCACCTTCTGGAAATCAAACGCAGCTTGGAAAAACAAAACATGGAATTGCGCAAGTATGCAGCGAGCATTGAAATTAGCTCATTTAGTATTTGTTACTCGCTTGTATATGATTCTTAAAGAAATAGTTCACACAAAAATGAAAGTTCTGTCATAATTTACTCACTCTTCACTTGTTCTTTATTCTTTTGAACACAAAACAAGATATTTTGAAGAATGTTGAAAACCTGTAATTGTTTTTTTCCATGGTAGGAAAAATAGTAGTATGGAAGTCTATGGTTATTGGTTTTCAGCTTTCATCAAAATATCTTGTTTTGTTATCAACAGAAAAAAAAACAACTCAAAGTTTTAAAACCACATGAGGGTGAGTAAATGGTGAGAGAAGTTTCACTTTGGGTGAAAATTTCGCTTTTTTTCTTTCTATTTAACTTTGGGAGAAGTATTATCAACATGTGGTTCTGTTTTTGCAAAAATAATTACAGTATTCATATATAGAATAATTTTCAACGTGTGTGTTTCTAGAGAACGTCAGGATTCTGATGGACAGATGAAGGAACTGCAGGATCAGTTGGAGGCAGAGCAGTATTTCTCTGTAAGAAGTCTGAATTCTTTCCTTTAGGGAAAATAAACAAATATTCAAAAGTCTTAAGCCCAAATGCACAGTTAACTTCTATTTTTGCTCATTCTCAAGGGTCTGTATAGAGGCTCTCTGATTTCACTAAAAACTCGCACATACATTTTTTTTAATTTATCCAAAAGATGTTAATGATGAACCAACCCCATTCACAGAAAAAAAATGGGGTCCCACTTTATATTAAGTCGCCTTAATTACTATGTACTTACTTAAGAAAATAAGTACAGTGTGCTTATTGTGTTCATATTGTATTGCACAACACTTCTGGCGCTCTCGAAGTGTGATACGGGTAAGGTTAGGGATAGGTCTCAGGGTATGGGTAGGTTTAAAATTCTGTCAAGGTAAGGGATGGGTAAACAGTGTAAATCTGAATGTAATTCCATAGTTTAATTACAAATGTAATTACAAGCATAGCATTTGTATGTAAACAATAATCTGTTTAAGATTACAGAAACAGTAGATGTCCACACTGATGAGAGATTGTGTAAAGGGGACAAATATATATCCGCAACTCTCCTTCAAAAGCATTTAAAGACAAATTTATTGCTCATCATTTTTGAAGAGAAAAAGCACACACTGGATGAGAATGAATCTGTCTAGTGCACATGTATTGAGCGCTGCTGTTCATGGATGCTAGCAATTATTTGTAAAAGGTTGTGTGCTGAGTTGTTTGTGTAGCTAGTGTAAAAACAAATACACTGTGTGGCCTTTACAATTCTTTGTGTATGTTTGTGTGTAGACGCTGTATAAGACACAGGTGCGAGAGCTGAAGGAAGAGTGTGAGGAGAAAAATAAACTTTATAAAGACGTGCAGCAGAATCTACAGGAGCTGCAGGAGGAAAGGTGAGATTTATTTCCAATAACAATAAAAATTCTAATTCACATTTTTGTATCAAATTTGCTGTATTTTTTTATCAAAAGTAAACCTTAAAAAAGCTGTTTTAGATTTTTATCTTATGTTTTATTATTTGCTGTTAATGTCTTTTTATTGTTACTTTTTTATTATTATAGAAAAGTGATATTTATAAAATGTTGTAAATTTGATCTGGTTTTGCCATGAAACAGCCAGAGAAGCTGATATGACAATACATTCAAAACTCTATTGTATAATTTTATAATAATTTTTTCTTTTAAATGATCAATGTTATTTCAATTCCTCTGTTTCTCAGGGATTCTCTTGCGGCCCAGTTGGAGATCACGCTAACCAAAGCAGACTCTGAGCAGCTGGCACGCTCTATAGCGGAGGAGCAGTATTCAGACCTGGAGAAGGAGAAGATCATGAAGGAGCTGGAGATCAAGGAGATGATGGCCAGACACCGACAGGAGCTCGCTGAGAAAGACACCACCATCAACTCTGTGAGTTTATCTGTGACTTTTGCTGCAGTCTTGAAGAACATGGATGACAGTGGTGTTAACTGTACTGTCTTTTCTACAGTTAGAGGAAGCGAATCGCACATTGACCAATGATGTGGCAAACCTGGCCAATGAGAAGGAAGAATTCAACAACAAGCTGAAGGAGGCAGATGACTGTAAGTTAGCATGATCTTACCTCAATTTCCGAAAATCTTTTGTTCTTGCAGAATAACTGGGTAGATAAACCGTCTACCTGTAGAGAAACACACTCAAAACACTGTCAATAATACAAAATAATGTTTTGCAATTATTTGGCAAATTTAGTGCCACCTTGAAACTCACAGGCACTGAATAATTGACTAGATATTATAGCAATGTATAGTCTGTGAGTATTTTGTATAAAAGCAGATTAATTGATACTGGGTTATTTAGGTTATCAGATGTAAAGAATTATCATAATATAAGTATAAAGAAAATTAAATAAATTGTTTCTGTTTTCAGAGTTATGTTTATTTACAGATTCATGTTCAGTTGGTTTTCTTACTTTTAGTTTTTGTCTTGTTTCCAGTCCAAATATCTAAAAAGTCTTAAATCAGGAAGCGTTTTCTAGCCAAGTGGAAGAAATATAGCTTCACTTTCAGAAATAAAAAATTAGGTTTGTTTTTCTATAAAACAAGAAACATAATCTGCCAATGGGGTAAGAAAAATAATCTTATTTCAAACCAGAAACAAGACTATTTTACTTGCGCCACTGGCTGATTATTTTTCTTTGTTTTAAGGAAAAACTCACGTAATTTTTACTTATTATTTTTGAAATCAAAACACTTTTATTCGTCTAGAAAATGCTTATTGATTTAAGACTTTTTTGATTTTTTGACTAAAAAGAAGACTAACGTTTTTACAGTGTGTACAAAAAGATGTTTAGTGCACATTTCAATTAATTTACTTCTGATTCAGCACTTATATTTTTTATTTTCTGCATATTTGTGTATATCGTCTGCATTATACGGTGGCCGAGAGAGCTAAACATGCTGCAAATTAAGAAAACACATGCAATTACAAAAAAACACCAGAAAAATAAGAAAAGATCTTCATCCGTTTGACAACACACATGCTGCAAAAACATGCTGCATTTTCTCACAATGCAAACAAATGACGAAAACGCCTGCATTTTCTCACAACACTTGCAAATAGAGAGGAACACAACTGAAAAGATCACCTACAACTGCACTGAGCACTAGTCATGGCACAATAAACATTTTGCAGTAGCGTCCTTTATGTTTGAGGGTCCCCTTGAAAGCGCGTTTTCTTAATTTGTTTGAGTTGTGTGGATTTGCAAAACTTGTGCTGTCTAACCGATGAAGATCGTTTCTTAATTTGCTGGTGTTTTTTGTTATTGCATGTGCTTTCTTAAATTGCAGCTTGTTCAGCTCTCAGCCACCATAGCATTAAACTATTTACAGCTTAAAAACAATAATTGACCAGTCAATTTGCCATCAGATGAAAACCTCTGGCAGGTTTTACAGTGGCTGAAGGTTTGTGTCTGTGATTATGGACCACATTTTTACATTTTACATTTCTTTTTTTTCAGACCTGCAGAATCTGAAGAATGAAGAGCAGTCCATCACTCAGGTCAAGCTAGCGCTGGAGAAACAACTGCAGTCAGAGAGAACCCTCAAAACACAGGTAAAACCACAACAGTTTCCTTACAGCAGATCTGACTCAAACCGAGCTTGATTTATTTGCTCAGTCACGCATTTTTTTCCTCGTTCTGTCAGGCGGTGAACAAGCTGGCAGAGATCATGAACAGAAAGGAGGTCAGAGGTGGTGGCAGCCGCCGTGGAAATGATACAGACGTGAGGAGGAAGGAGAAAGAAAACAGGAAGCTACAGCTGGAGCTTCGTTCAGAGAGAGAGAAGCTCAACAGCACCATCATCAAATACCAGAGAGAGATCAACGACATGCAAGCGGTAGGAATGCTAATCAGAGTCTGAATGACATTGAAGAGTTGTTTCTGTGCTCAGATTGACCTCAAATGGCCAATAGTCACTTGCAAATAAATTACAACCTTTCACATGGCAAGTTGTTATACAGTATTTTCATATGTGAGAGTACTGGAAACAGGAAAATTTTGTTTTATGTTTTAAGCTTTTTGTGGTTGTTGTTGCTGCTGCTACATGTGTGTTTGTGTTGCATTGTGTCATGTATGACACACGTAGGACTCAGACTGCAGAACCTTTGGTACAAATAAAGGAACCTGAGCCTAGGAGAGAAATAATAGCCACCTAAAACATACAGTATAATATATAGTAGTCAACATTTGAAGTGGATCATCACCTTTCATCAAAGTTGTTCTAAAACTATTGAATTACATCCATTCTTGACCATTTCGAAAAACTTGTTTGATCCACTTCAAATGTTGACTACGGTAAATATGTGGTAACACTTCCGTTTAGATCACAATTATTTATTATTAGCAAACTGTTAACACTACTAGCTTTATAACCTACTAATTAGCTGTTGATTAATAGTAAGGTAGAAGTTGGGTTTAGATTTTGGGTAGGATTAGGGATGCAGAAGATCATACTAATGAAGAATTATGATCTTAATGAAAGGCAGGTAATAAGCCAGTAGTTAATAGTTATTAATAGTTAGTAAACCACTTGGTTAATGGACATTTAAGCATTTATGTTCTTTCCTCATAAGCTTTTTTTTGGGGGGGTTTTAGTCATAATATGGAAATTATTTGTGTAAGCCCACTTATACACACACATAAAAAGATTGTAAAGAAATGCTGTATTTGTTTATTTCTCAGAAGCTAATGTATTACTGTAATGTTAAAATGAATTTTCAGCATTATAAATAAAATTTTTATAGGGATGTTTACATTTTTTAAATAATTTTATTTATGTCAGCTTTTTCTTTCTTTAGTAAAAGCTCTCTTGTCTCTTCTGATCAATTTAATCATCTTTGCTCTATATAAAATTATTAATTTCAGAAATATTGTTGACTGAAGCATCCCTATTAATTAAAACAGCATATGATAAAATGTAGGCTTCAAATTGACCCCATGACTGCTATTTCTATCAGCTGACAGTACCTATACAAAATTGGTGAACTGAGATTGGCCCCAAAAATCCAGATCTGACCACACGTTTATTCTTGCTATGGTTATTGCATTGTATTTACTATATTATTTTGTTATTATTAATGTAGAACTATGTGGTCAAATGTATCTGAAAATGAATGATCAATGAAGCTACCACTGTTGTTTATTTCTTTCAGCAACTGTTGGATGAGTCTCAGGTGCGCATCGAGCTTCAGATGGCTTTGGACAGTAAAGACAGTGATATTGAGCAGCTGCGGAGTCTGCTGAACTCACTCAACGTGCAGTCGCTGGACTCGGCTAGTATGAGCAGCGGTCCTGACATGGACACAGACGAGTCTCTGCTCGGTACGGTTACAAATCTCTGCTCTTTCTGATTTCCTCTTTACTCTTTCATGCATTCTGTTCACTTCGCTTTTTGTGTTCTTTTCCACAACACACTCTCTTCTTCCTGCTCAATTTTGGTCTGGTTTTCAGTTCAACTTTCGGTCTTTCACCCTTTGCTTCAGGTGACCTGCATGGTGTTTAGTGCATGAGTTTACACCTTTTAAAACTTGACTGGACCTCATGCTTTACCCTAACAGGTGTGTTTCATAAAGCTGTTTTATAATTCATATCTTTCTCTGCTTGATGTGCAGAGATCAGATTGGAGGGTTGGCTGTCTTTACCTGTCAGGAACAACACCAAACGCTTTGGATGGGAAAGAAAGGTATGTTTTTACACATACTTGTTGTTGTTGTTGTTGTTGTTGTTGTTTTTAAAGTGAGTGTTTGGCTAACGTATAAATGGATGGCATACTGTTAAATAGTACAGTACCAGTGGCATGAGCATGATGTCACAATTAACCAGTAATTTGAGTATTCAATTGAGTATTATGTTGTTTCCAGATTATTCAGAATGAAACCATTGCAACAAATATATAATTATAGAATAAGAAAAAATAAATAAATAATGGTGTCACTTTTTGCTATCTGCTGTGAAATTGTATAATGTACATTTTAAAAATCATTGTAATTGTTTAATGTTAAATGTAATTTTCAATAAATCAAACAAATCTATGACAAACTGCTATATATTCAAAATAACTGATTTAAGTCAACATTTGTGTGAAATAATGACAGCGCATGCTTATTCTGACTTGTACTTATTGAAATATATAAGAGAATAAGTGAGCATACTGAATTTTATATTTTAAATAATGTACTGATACGAAGGATAGTGGCAAAGTATCAAACCTTTAATTGAGGGTTAATTAATAATTTGTGGCTAAATTACTGAAATTGCTGAAGCTTAACATAAAAATATAATATTTATAAAAACGTGTACAAATAAACCTAAAACATATTTAATAGAAATAAATATATAGCTATTTCTAGACATTAATAATTTTTTAATATTACATAAATAATGCTTAAATAAAAAGGAGTTATAATGACTGAATAAAATAACCAGTCTCGTGTTGCCTACTAATAACTAGGACTAAACCTCCTCAAGCAACTTTATCAACTAGTTGAGCTCTTGCTGGCAGACACAAGTCATGAAAGCCCTGCA
This sequence comes from Danio choprae, assembly GCA_903798125.1. Lineage (NCBI taxonomy): Eukaryota > Metazoa > Chordata > Actinopteri > Cypriniformes > Danionidae > Danio > Danio choprae. Next base: position 13,147,457 of record CAIGQW010000302.1, on the reverse strand, counting down.
TTAGAAAACCCATTTCTCTCCCATAATGCAACATTCAGTGAATCTTTTGTTCTTTCTCTCATCTCTAGTATGTTGTGGTGAGCAGCAAGAAGATCCTCTTCTACAACAGTGAGCAGGACAAAGAGCACTCCAACCCTTACATGGTGTTGGACATAGAGTGAGTCCTGTCACCCGTCTTAAAACAAACACACAAACTTAGTCTTTTTTTTGTTCCAGTGTTAAAAAAGGGGTTTCCACGTGTCCTGGAGACAATTTTCTTGTCCTGGAAAAACATTGGAAAAGGTCACAGGAAAACTCCTGTTGTAATGAATTTGGCTTTATCATCATTTAAATGTTTTTTAAGAAAAGTGTTTGGTCTATTACAGAAAGTGCTTTGTTTAGAGTTTCTGAGTTTTGCAAACTAATTATTTTGAAATCCATACAAGGGATCTGCATGGTAAACTACAGAATGAATGAGGCAACTGACCTGAGAAAGAGAATTTTTTAATATTTGAATTTTATTTTTAAAAATGTAAAAGCTTCTCCATGACATCTAGTTTATTAAGATATGCATAGACATTCAGTATAATCCGTTTTTATGCAATTTTGAGCAATACTGAAGTCCAAATAAGATGCTTCCATGATACACAGCAAATCATACATTTAATATTCATCTTAAATAACTGGCCAGTTTGAATTACAGTTGAAATAGAGTAATTAGTGCTTGTATACAACTTCACAGAAGCACCTTTTGCAGATTTTCGAACACTTCACTAAGCAGGAAATGCATTTCCTAACTTCCTTTTTCTCAATTTCTATTACCAAACAAAAGTAGTTGCTAAAAAGAAAGCAGAACATTTCTTACCAACACACACTAGTGTTTAATAGCCAAATTAATTAGCGTTTTTGAACAAATCATTTCATAGTGATTCCTGTTCATGAAGTGTTTTAACATTAAAAGCACCGTGTGTTTGTATATTAGGTATATTTAGGATCTTATAGTGAAGTCTTATCCATAAACTGCACGTTTTTAAGAAAATATGTTACTTTAGGCTGTGAATCTGTGACCCTTTTTTTATAAAAGTTTTTAATTCCCATCTAACAAATTTGAAAATGCCTTGAAAATTATCTCTGAAAAAGTTGTCCTTTTAACTCCCTCACTTTATCTTGATTCCTCTGTTACTCTCTCAACAGTAAACTTTTCCATGTGCGCTCGGTAACCCAGACGGACGTATATCGCGCTGACGCCAAAGAAATCCCCAGAATATTCCAGGTATAACAGCGTACCGCAGAAAGCACAGGCAATAAATCAGTGTGCTTTTAGGCTCATAGACATTTCATTACATATACCATAACATATAATATAAGCAAATGTATCACGATTAGTCTCTGCTTTCCTCAGATTTTGTATGCTAACGAGGGTGAGAGCAAGAAAGAGCAGGAAATGGAGCCTCTTCCAGGTGACAAGTCCAGCTACATTTGCCATAAGGGTCACGAGTTCATCCCCACCCTCTATCACTTCCCCACCAACTGTGAAGCCTGTACCAAACCCCTGTGGAACATGTTCAAGCCGCCGCCGGCCCTCGAATGCAGACGATGCCACATCAAGTGCCACAAAGACCATATGGATAAGAAAGAGGAAGTCATCGCACCCTGCAGAGGTGAGGGAAGAGCTCTGATTACTGCACTTGCGGCCATTCATTTTACAGTTAAAGGGATAGTTCACCCAAAAATGAAAATTCTGTCTTCATTTGCTCACACTCCACTGGTTCCAAACCTGCTTGAGTTTCTGTTGAACATAATGGAGGATGTAGATTGTAGGAAAAGTCTGACTTCCATAGTATTTGTTTTTGCTCTTACTGCTGCTTTTTTCCAACATTCCTCAAAAAATTCAACAGAGGAAAGAAATTCGTAAAAATGTTTAGAACCGCTTGAGTGTGAGGAAATGATGAGGAAATAAATGTCCTGAAAACATATATTTTAGCATATAGGTTCACATGGGTGATTTTACTTTCATATAAACAAAGACAACAACAGCAAACAAACAAATCTGGGAATAGTGTGTAAAATGAACACTCATCAAGCATCAAATGTAAGCTGAGATAACAAACTTGGCCAGAAGCTTTGTATTAATTCTGGCAATGATAGAGAATGGTATCTAGGATGGTATGTCCTGATTGGCAAATTGCAAAAAAGGCATTTTATAGAAATCTATGCAGAGGAAACCCACGCCAACATGGGGAGAACACGCAAACTACACACAGAAATGCCAACTGGTCCAGCCGGGACTCAAACCAGCGACCTTCTCGCTGTGAGGCGACAGTAGTAACCACTGAGCCACCGTGCTGCCTACATACAAAGCTTTTTTTTATCATCATAATTCCACCAACCTCAAAGCTTTGAACAGCATTGCATGTTTAAATTAAACTGACCCATTCTAATGTTTTCTGTGCTTTCTTTCTTTACCCTCAGTCGACATGTCTACAGCTAAGAATCTGCTCCTGTTAGCTTCGTCTCAGGAGGATCAGCAGAAGTGGGTTAGTCGTCTAATGAAGAAGATCCCCAAAAAACCTCCAGCCCCAGAAGCCCCTCACCGCTCCTCTCCCAGAGTCCCTGTCAAAGTACAAAGCAGTCAATCTATGAGGAGACCCAGCCGGCAGATACCCGCCGGCAAACCCAGGTGAGCTCTAAGTCTCATTTTTATGCACAATTGTGTGAATCGTGTGGTCGTGTTCATCCTGTGTTTTCAAGTGGCAGATGTAGCGTTTACGCTGTGTCAGTTTAAAGACACTGCACAGATTGTTGGTCATCAGAGTCTGTCTCTAGAGTAAGAGGATTACTTAAAGGCCTGCTTCATGATCACGTCTGGTGGCCAGATCATGAAAAATTAAATTTGTCTCTCATCATTTACTCATCCTCATGACATTGCAGTTTGACATAGGTGGAGTAGTTTAGCAGAATGTCCAAGCTACTCTTTTACATGCAACACAAACAGATACAATTTTTAGGGCATGTATAAAAAGCATTAGAGAACTTTTGAAATAGTTTTGCGGTTATTAACAATTTGTGTCTTTTTTCCCCCCTGAAAGTCACAATTAATTTAGTTTGATGTCAAATCCACAATTTTAAATGATGTATTATATTTCCTGGAAAATAATCACACCTATTTTACACATCTCCAAGTCAATAGTTTAGAATGTTATTCAGAAATCATGTAAAATATGCAGTAGCAGTAGCCCTAAATAAAACATATTCAGTAAAATAGTTGTGATTGGTCAACTGGGTTCAGCACGAGACAGAGATAAATACCCACCATGTCTATGAAGTAGCAGAGAGTTTTCCAAATTTGCCCGCAACTGAATTTCTATCTGTCTGAAGTCAAATGCACATTCACATTTTATTGGATCTGGAACTACATATTTGGTGATGTACCGTATCGACGTAGACGCGTTCAAGCAAAAGATCCGAACTCAACTCGATTCATTCATTCGACTTTCGTTAAAGAATCAATCATTTTAACCACGTGCACTTTCAGATTTAAACTTCAGCTGGATGTTTTCATTCACTTAGAGCTGTTACACACTGCATGGAAGCTCATTTTCAAAAACCCATAATAGGGGCTCTTTAACAATTTATTAAAAAAAAATGATTTTCTGGCTATGGGATATTAGGCATGGATATATGTAATGTGATCGGGATTTTTGAAAGTATTACATCGCTTGGTAAACATTTATTATTAGCATTTGTTGAGTCTCCCCATACAGTTTGATAGTGCGCTTGGACCCAGAAGATGCTTCGCGTCCTTCGGATTGACCTTATTCTTCACATACGAGCGGGGGCAGCCATTGTAATCTTTTGGCTCGAGACTTCCGGTCTCATACACTTCCATTAATTTTTAGACATTAAAAACAGCTGGTTTTGCTGCAAACTGATATTTTCTTATTATATTATTCTACTTTTTGTATACAGTCACGAATACATCTGCCATTTATTATTCCTAGTCATTTCTCCCATAGGCGACTGAATCAGAAGTTCTAAAGCAACCGCAAAAACAAGCGCACATCCGCATCCCAGAATAAAGTCAATACTATTAATAATTAATAATGCCTAAATACTATAATTATTATGGTAACAACTATAGTAATACAAAGAACAAAATACTGTACAAACTTTTCTACAAATCTTGGATGTAGTAAACTAGTTTTTACTACAGTAAACTGTGGTGTATTACAAAGTATACTTACAGTATTTATTTATTTTGTCAGTTTACTAGAGTATTTCATTTTATTGTTTACTATAGTTAATACAGGGTGGCACGGTGGCTCAGTGGTTAGCACTGTTGTCTCACAGCAAGAAGGTCGCTGGTTCGAGTCCCAGCTGGGCCATTTGTCATTTCTGTGTGGAGTTTGCATGTTCTTCCCGTATTGGCGTGGGTTTCCTCCAGGTGCTCCGGGTTCCCCCCACAGTCCAAAGACATGCGCTATAGGTAAATTGCATGAACTAAATTGGCCATAGTGTAGGATTAAGTGTAAAATAAGTGTATGGGTGTTTCCCAGTACTGGGTTGCGGCTGGAAGGGCATCCGCTGCGTAAAACGTATGCTGGAATAGTTGGCGGTTCATTGCGCTGTGGTGATCCCTGATAAATAAGGGACTAAGCCAAAGGAAAATTAATGAATGCAGTATACAGTATGCTGTAGCATTCATTAACAAAGTGTAAATACTATCATATATGTAGTATGTTGTTATTGTACTATAATAAATGCAGTATTGTCTTATGAACAAAATCAGCTTGGACATTTAGTAAAAGGTCTCCTGTTTACATTGCATGGCAGAAATTAATTCATCGGAATTTAAAACGACATGCGTTTGAGTGAATGATGACAATTTTCAGTGATTGCTTTTACCATCTTGTTCTGTAAATTTTGATTTCAAGATGGCTGTGCTTAAAATCAATGCAGACGCTTTGGCCCCAGTTACACACTAGAGTGCTGCTCTATATGACACACAGGTTTGTGCACAGCGTAACGGAACCAGCAGCATGTATGGAGAAATCGGGCTTCATCTACCACAAGGGTCATGAGTTTATCCCTTTATTCTTCCACTTCCCCGCCAACTGCGAGGCCTGTCCCAAACCCCTGTGGAACATGTTCAAACCTCCCCTGGCTCTGGAATGCCAGAGATGTCAGATCAAATGCCACAAAGAGCACATGGATAAGCGAGAAGACGGTCTTAAACCCTGCGCAGACCAGTTCAACCCCCAGTTCAACACGGGGTGAGAGGAGAAACGCGGACGGAGGAAGTTGGATGGAGAATGTATTGATATTTATTGGCGACTGCTTTAGGATTCTTCAGAAACGTCAGTCAAGGTTTCAGTCGCGGTGCTTTACTAGCAGAATAACATTCGCGGTCTCTGCAAACGGTGGCTAACTGGATTTTAAGCTTGAACAGTGTTACGCTGGGCTACTTTTGTAACTTGGGAAGCAAGATAACAGCTTGGGAATTAACAAAGCACTTTTTTTTTCTTTTGTATTAAACTCAGGTTTACGAATATTACCACTGAATTTAAAAACTTCTCATTTAGAGATTTAAATCTTCAACTTTACTTGTATAAGCGTAAGGTATATTTCGATTTTATTAGTATTATTACTATTGCGTACGCTAGGATATGCTAGTTCACGCGTGTGCACTGAATTATCGAAAAAGAAACAAGAAAAACAACAATTATAAAAGATGACAAATACTGTAGATGCCCATGCTGAAGATTATTGGCAACTCTAAGTTTCATAGACAAGAATGCTGTCAAAATGATTATAGTGCATATCCTGAAAAGTGAAGCCAAAGCACTGCGATCGCCCCCTGGTGGCTGGCTGCAGTATAGATTATAAACCCCATGTAAACAAACAACAACAACAGAATAATCTAAATATTTTTTTTATATATGTTTTTCATTCTGATGCATGTTCAAGTACATTTTTCTAATAATGTTAGGTTTTTTGTTGTTATTTGATGCTATAGAAATGGGGTGTGATGTCATCATTGCATGCCTGTGATTGGATCTGCAAGCGTTTGGGTGGGATGCTGATTCTGCGGCTTCCTCTTCTGTGTAGGGTTGCACCAACTGTTCATAAGTTCTTTCTTTAACTGGAACATAAAGTCCACACTAGGGGCTTAGTAACTACTAGTTAGTTTGTAACTAAATTTGTTCTTACTTCAGTTGCACCATATTTTCCTATTGCAAACCGTAGTTAGTAGTTCACAAGCTCTCTATAAAGTCATGCGTAGTCGCATTGAATGAAGTAATATCCAATAAAAAGCATTTAAATTGTTAAACTGCTTTAAAATTCTGCAACTAATGCATCTATATATAACTGTCCTATGAAAATTAAACGATAAAATAAATTGTTTCAGTACATTACAGTCAGTCACTATAGCAAAAGACGCACACACCTGCATTGCGAGCCATGAATGCACAAGGAATTCACATAAAGTTATCAAAACATTAAACTTAAATTTAAAAAAAAAAAATCCTAGACGTGAAAGAAAAGAGCAGGAAGAACAACTCAGTCATGAAGAAATTCTCGTTTTAATTGATGGATACAATTAACACAACACACTCCTTGAAACAAAATGAAACTCTTCTTTCACAAACTGAAAAAAAAGCGAGATTTGGGAGGAAAGTAAGGCTGCGAGTAGAGGAAGATCATTCTTCATTATGATCGCGAGCTCCTCTATGTAAACTAATCACGCCGTCATCTCTTTTCTACCCTTATACATGGGGGGAGGCCACGGATGGGCAGTGTTTATGCTACAAGTATTTCAAATACGTGTTTCAAATACAAAATAGTATTTTGTCTTTTGTATTTGATGGTGTTTATGAAAATGGGTTAATATTTTGTATCAAAATTCTTTAGTGTCTTGTATTTTTAAAATACTAAAAAATAATAATCCAGTCTATACCGACTGGTCAAAAACTCCAGAATCCCCTTACATGGCAGGATGTGTATGAAGAGTTGATTTGCAAAAACAGATAAATCCATTTTTTAGAGAGATCATGTATTAAAACATCATTTATGGAAATGACTAAAAATGAAGATTTTAGTCGTGTTTTTACATTAAGTATTGAAGATTTCAACTGCAAAAAAATAGATTTATTTATTTATTTTTTAATTATGTGAACATAAAATTGAAATAACCTCTTTATATATCACCCTTTTAAAATATAAGACTGTTAAGAGATGGTTGCAATTTTACTGGCCACCCAATGGATGAAAACACAATGAAGAGATATAGTGCTATATTCCAACTCATTCTCTGCATTACATGGTTTTTACAGTGATTAAAGAGATCAAGACAGGACTTTCTGTATGAAATTTGTGCAAAATTTATATTAAAATGAAAGAGAAACAAAGGTTTATGAAGACATCCTCATGTACAGGAGTAGAGGTGAACGAGAGAAGCTGACTTAAACTTGCTCAGAGAAACGTTGTTGCTGTCAAACACGCTTTACTTCACTAACTCAGTTTAATAGTGAAGGGATTGATCGAATAGGCCTATTGATGGAAGGTTTGCAAAGACATTTCATGCGCCCTTGTAAAAGTATTTTGTAGTATTTTCAAAATACAGTATTTTATTTTGCTACTTGTTGTGGCTGCTGTATTTTGTAGATTGTTTTGATACACGTAAAATTGAGGTATTTGGTATTTTATTTTAAAATGCATTTCAATGTGTTTTTGCCCACCCCTGGGGGAGGCTGCCATAAATATTTAGTTGGAGTGTAGCGTTGTTTAAACTAAGTTAAGTGGTGCAACACAAAAATGTTTAGAAGTGCGTAAATTGTAAAGTGTACCTTTAAGTCACATCTAGGCTACGTTTTAACTTGCGCACTGCTGGTGCAACCGGCCCCTGCTCACTACTGCACAGACTCAGGCTCCAGATAGCATCATTGACACAAGATGGCAGCAGCCACACCTAAGAAATTTTGGCTTCACCTTTCTGCATTGGAACTAAAATGAAACGTACCATTTATCTCCATCATATGCTAGCGTATGCATTTAAAAATATTGTGTCATACAGATACACTTGAGGGTGAGTTAATAGTGCAATTTTTTTCTTTGAACTAACCCTTAAAAGTATATGGTTGAGCTCCGTTATTATAATAATAGCTCTAGTGTGCTAAGGTGTCGCTCCAGACCTCAGTGAGTGGTGACGGCTTGACTCAAAGATCTCTCCTCCACCTGCAGGCCTCTGGATCTGGAGCTTCAGGACTGGCACTGGGCTCTGGATGACGTGGATGATGTAGATTATGACCATGAGTTTAATTTCTGAGGAGCATAAGTAGGGTTAAACAGGGTAACCGTTTACATAGTGACTCTGTTCCAAAACCTCATAAGCACCTACTTAGGCAACATTTAGTTTATTTGCCACTATCTTATACACACTATGGTTTCTTGTTTTACAATATTGGCTTAACTAGAGGTAAATATTATATTTAGCTCCTTTAAAAATGAATATTACTCCATGTACAATACAACATAGAAATTTGATGCCTAAATTTGTATTTTAATAATTGAATTGTTTTATATTAAAACACAACTGTTAAAAGGGTGTCATAGGTAAGATTAGATCAAATATACAACAAAAACACTTTTATTGTGAAATATAATAACACAACTATTGCTTTTTTAATGGTTTCTATTATCATATATTTTAAAATAGTTATTTATTCCAATGAATCAGAGCTAGATTTTTAGCATAATTACTCCAGTTTTCAGTGTCACTAAACACTTTTGGTGCTTAACGTTTGTTTGAAAACTGATATGGAAATATAAATATAACACAAAAGTCCTTACAGTCACGTTTGATCAAAAAACTAAATCTATTAAACCATTATCAACCTGTAATCCATTTAAAATGTCAAGCAAAATGAAATAGGAATAGTAATTAATTACTAAAACATATCAAATTAAAAATTGTACTGTTTTATTCAGTACTTGTAAGTCACACTAAACCCTAGGCTGCTCGCATGTTTTGGAACAAAGTCAGTGAGTGTCTGTTTTTGAGTGCAGTGGGATTTGTTTTCTGTTGAAGTAAACTTAAGCCTGCATGACTATTTATTTGTGTGAACGATACGGCCAAGATGGGATATGAAGAATTTCCCATAACCCAACAAACATTTCTGTGCCAATTCCTCTGCTCATAAACACCCTCTCCACCCTCCTTCAAAACAATCATTTCTCATTTATCACTGATTAAGAGGGGGGTGTTCAGAGATCTGGGCTGCATCCAAAATCGCATATATGCCTAATATATAACTGTAGGTCTGAATTCAATAAAAGAGTAGTCAGGAATGACCAATCACAATCAAATGTAATACCTCCAAATTTCCTTCTTACTACACACTACTTTCTACTAAATCGTACATCCTATTTTAATGTTTGCAAAGTAAGAATGCACTGAAGCCAGTATGCGATTTGGGACACAGCTGTGGTGTTTGGGGTGCTTGTGTTTCTTATTTGACCTCTGACCCTTTTGCTCTAGTCCCCCTCGACTGGACCCTCCAAAGATGAGGCGACAGGACTCCTCCAACAGCCTTCTCAACAACTGAGTTTACAAACTGTCTGTCAAGACGACATGTCAACTGTACTGTAGAAGAAAACAATCACACAATGTGTATCAAAACAGTATTTTTTTTTAGACCTTATTTGTTTCCTTTTGCAATAAAAGTTTGCAACCTGTCGTGTGTTTGCTTCTCTTGAGCATGCAGTGCTGTGGTGCTTTTATTATCATCATCATCATCATCATCATCATCACTGTTTCTTTCCTCTTGGGTGAAAATATGGGGAAACTAACTGTCTCTTTCTCGATTTCTCCCTCATTCTCTAGTTAACCTTGTATTGGGATTCTGGTGCTGCTACATGGTGATTTGGGGGTTCTTCCTGTCACACCAACACAAGACCTTTGTCGTAAACTTTTTCGCACATTTTGGCAAATCCAAAAAGAGTGAGAGATGCACAAATGTTGATGAAGGCTTTGCTGTGGTGATTTGGCTTTTATTCTCGGGGTTGCTTCGACTTGAAGAGCACAACAGAACTGAAAGCTCGACGTCACACCAAACTTCTAATTGATTCAAGGCCAGAGCTGAGCTGAACGCGAAGACTGAACCCACTGGAGCAACTGACCGACCGACCGACCGGACAGTGTGGACGACAGCTGGTTTGTTTTGTTTTTTCGGGTTGACTGTAATGGCTGAATATAGACGGTAGAGCAACACACCACATAAACGGCTAGAAAACACCACTACATATGTTTCTCATAAGCGCAAGTGCAACTGTAGTGTTATTCCTGTAGTTTTTTTTTTTTTTTTTAACCTTTGTTTACCCCACTGTGCAATCAAAGCTTGATTTAACCCTCATAAATGCATCCCATAATGCTTTCCTGCTCACTCTGTGTCGTACGAGTTGAATGTAATAAACAGGACATGACGGTTTCATCGAGACGTGAGCTGTGCATGTGGACAAGTTTCGCAAACATTTCTAACAGTTGATCTTCAGTCAGTTTTTTGGCCAGTGATGATTTCATTCAGCTCTTAAAAGTTGAACAAAACTTGCATCTTGCAAGCACATAATGTTCATAAGACAGTGGAATGTGTGTAAAACCATGTTTAATTTCACTACAAGTATTTTTCGAAGATTTGTGTCTGTTTGTGTGTGATATTTGATTTTTTTTTCTTTTTTGTGTGCGCGCGCGTGTCTTCACCCTAGCAAACTGTGTATCTCTGGGTGTGTTGTGAATGCATATTTGTGTTCTTTTACACGTTATATAAATATACATATTCTCATATATATGAGAATATTCTGCGTATACGTGACCTGCCATCTTACCAGTTGGTTTGCTATTTATACAGGTCTGGGCACTTTTTTTATTTTTATTTTAAAGCGCTGCCTCCAGATTTGCATGTTTTATATTGATGTACTGTTTGACCATAAAATGAAAAGCATATGTAGCCGTGTTGTTTGGAGACCCTGTATAACATTTGCTTATTTTTGTAAACAAAAGTAGTCAGTTAAATAGATATATAGCTGTGAATGTAGTAAAAGGAAGTAAAGTTTTAATATAAATAATGTGGTCTATTTGTCTGCATTAATTATATGATTTTTATATATATCTGATACATGTATATACCGTCTCTACTGTTTACTGCATGCACACAGAAAGGGTGCTTCAAAAATAAAATTAAGATTTCTTTGGTTAAAGTACATATACGCACACACGTGTACACACACACACGCACGCGCACGCGCACGCGCACGCGCACGCGCACACGCACACGCACACGCACACGCACACGCACACACACACACACACACGTTTTGATTGATTCTCAAAAATTCCACACAAAATATTTTTTAATTGATTTACGAAATACCAAAACCAAAGTCACTCACCATGTTCATATCAACTTTTAATAATCGTCTTGTACTAGAAACATTGATATGTGTGGAGTTTAAAACCGTTTACTGGTTTATTGCATTAATATTATTACATGAACCAGCTTATCACATCAATAATCATTACAATAAAACACTGCATACAGTGTTTCAGCATATGTAAACATCATCCCTGAATGAACGACCACAGTCTGTTCAGTAACCCGACAATATTATTTTTAACAGTCATTTAGCTGAAAATTGGTCAAAAACTATTTGCATTACACCAAACTACTTTACAGTATATCTTAAAAACCATAACAGTATTTATAAACACAGAAACCTCAAGCATCTGGAGGTACAGGAGAGAATCCACACTGGAATGTTAAGGTAAAAACGAAGGAACGTCTACACTGTTTCATAACACTTATGGTCATACTTCTGCAATGACGAAAGCAATTCATCAGATTAAACATTGCCATTTGTTTTTCTTCTTCATGGAAATATTAGATTGCAAGAAATATATATATATATATATAAAATATTAAGCGCCTTGCAAGTTCTGATTATTTGATGTGGAAAACTGAGTTATAGTGCATTCTGATAACAATGGGTTTGGTTGTAGTACAGACTCACTCAAAGTCAGTGAATCTTAAAGGGATAGTTCCCCAAAAATATAACTTCTGTTGTGTTTTTTTCTCTTTTACTCTTCCTCCAACTGTTCCAAATCTGTTAAAGTTTCTTTCTTCTGATGAACACAAAAGAAGATCATTTGAAGAATGTTGGAAACCGATAGTATCATTTGTTTCTACAGTACGATGTTGGGTTCCACACAATCGATTTGTGTTGGGGCAACATGAAGGAATTAGGTTAACTTACTAGTTTTTACTAATTTAAGTGGATGTACCCCATAAACCTCAAGAATTGTATTTCAGCTCATTTTAAATAAGTAGTTTGATCAAACAGCAAACATAATTGTTTGAGTGTTCTATAGATGTCAAATGATCTTGTCTTTGGGTTCAACCAATAAAAAGGAAACTCATAAAAGTTAAGCAGCACCTGAGTGTGAGTAAATGGGTGCATTTTCATTTTTGGATGAACCATCGCTTTAACATTTACATGGGAATAACAAAAGTGCTCAATCCAAACAGCACATGACCTTTTGTCTTAATCCTGTTTGACTGCTCGAGGTTTGTAGTAGATGACTGTAGCCGTGACCCACATGTTCAGAATGGTCATGACGATAAACCGAACCAGCACTGAAAAAGAAAGACAAAAACAAGTGAGAAATGTCCATCTATACCAAACAAATGATCCCATTCCATTAGGAAACTCTTACTGACCTTGCGTGTCTCCTGTGGTGATGATGGTAGTGAAGATCCGCGCTGAGAAAGACAAAAAAAAGCACTCCATATCAGCACGACAGGCTGGAGAAGTGTTTCATTCTTGGTTTGTGTGTCTTACCCATGCACGTGTATGTGGCCAGAGCCCATGTGAGAGAGCTGACCTGACCAGAGTCCTTGGAGCGCCACAAACACTGAAGCTGAGCCAGTTTGCTGCTGCCGCTGATCAGCGTACACAGACTCTGACAGAGAACACTCAATCAGTCAATACTGCTGGACAAATGAATGCTAAACTACTGCTGCAGAGAAAGATCTGCTTTAGCTTTAGTAATCTATTAAGTTCAACTAAAGGGTTTTTCAAATGGTGCTTAACTCATTCTAAGAGTTTAACATCAGGTTAAAAAAGAAATACTTTTTAGGGATTTTAATACAGCAATTCCTTACTTTTTGAGTTAGTGGCCAATTCGTTTTAATTTGTAGAATCTCATTTGTACATTTTAGTATGATTTGATCTCCCGATGAGAAGTAGGGAGGTTTAGGCACGTGGCTAAGCATATTTCAGCCAAGCCGTCAAACTGACATCATCAGAGAAAGACTGCCGTTCCAGAGCAGAAGGAAATGGTTAGATTTGTATTGAAGATTACCAACACAAAGTGCTTTTTTCAGTGGATTAAGTTCAGTACAGATTAATTGTTCACTTTAAGACTAACAATGTATGCTAACAGACATTCATGCAGACTAATTTCCACACAGCAATACCAGCATGTTCTCACCATGGCCAAATCAATCACCCACTTCTTTACAGTGAGCAGCTGCCATCCACCCACAAACCTGATACGCACAGTCAAGGAAATAAAAGATCATCAAATATGTTTTAAATCAGGCAGGTTTTGATGTTATTGAGACAATATTTCAGACAATAATGAGCTTGAAGGATACAGTGCGGCGTATAGAAGACTGTGCTTGAGGTTTCTGTTATAATGCAGGATCAACAGGAGCACGATGACATCTGTGGACACACAAGACGGAACTGAAACACTCACAATCCAAAGCCTCGCCTCTGATGAAGCATCAGAAAGCACACTCACTCACCTTGTGCAATGAGGATGGGATACTCCAGGTAGGTGAGCGGTGGGTATTCATAATACATCTGATAGGACATGAACACTATGAACCTACACAAACACACACAAAGTGAAGAGAAAGAACTGAACTGGAAACTATCATGAGAAGAACATAGTTGATATTTAAAACCAATTATTATTATTTTTTAATACTACATTTTAATATTCATTCAAAATGTAATTAATATATATAGTATTAATAATAATAATAACAAACTTAACAATTCATTTTATATTAAATATATTATATTCAGTGTATTAAAATATATTTAAGTAAATTATTAAAATTGGCAGTGTTTAATTAGTTTAAGTCAATTTTATTTGTTATTTTAGTGCATCATTACAAACAAAATACAATGAAATATATTGGCAACTAGAGCTGCACAGTGGCGCAGTAGGTAGCACGATTGCCTCACAGCAAGAAGGTCACTGGTTCGAGCCTCGGCTGGGTCAACTTGTATTTCTGTGTGGAGTTTGCATGTTCTCCCCGTGTTGGCGTGGGTTTCCTCCAGGTGCTACAGTTTCCCCCACAAGTCCAAAGACATGCGGTATAGGTGGCTAAATAGGCTAAATTGTCCGTAGTGTATGTGTGTAAATGAGTGGATGGTGATGTTTCCCAGTGATGGGCTGCAGCTGGAAGGGCGTCCGTTGCGTAAAACAAATGCTGGATAAGTTGGCGGTTCATTCTGCTGTGGCGACCCCAGATTAATAAAGGGACTAAGCCGAAATGAAAATGAATGAATATATTGGCAACTAGCTGTAACAAAATATGTTTTATATTTTATTTTATTTCAATTAACATTTATTGCGTTTCAAGTTACGTTTAAAAAGGCTTAGTTTCTTTTTAATAACTGCTTTTTAGTAGTTTTGTCCGAGTTCCTTCATTGCATGTCTGGAAAATGTTTATTAAATGAATACACCGTTTCAAATTCACCAATGGATAAAATCTGGAAAACCGCCATGAAGATTCAACAAAAAATTACAACACATCACACAAGACAAGACAAAACAAAGTCACAAACCATCACTCACGAGTCACAAAACAGCACAACATATTGATGAATTATCATTTTTCTAAAGATATTTCTTTAAATTCTACTTTAATAATCAATTCATACTACTTTAATAATTCAAACTAATATGGTAAAACGTTACTTAAAAAGCAGCAATCTTCATAAGAAACAAATTAGTAAGGTAAACTCAAAGAGCTCCTCTGTACAATACAGCAGGTCCCCTTGGTATGCAAAAGTCAAAATAACAGTGATGTAAAAAAGCACCAAAAGTACACAGTAGTAGTAACGTTGTGCATTTAATAAACTGATCATGTTTAATTAAACGCATGGTGAAAATGACTCAATTTAGATGTCACAGCACTTCAATGACAGAATGACTGAAGCCGCTCATTCAGGGTCTGTTCACCTGCTCTTTCATTCAATAGAGGGTCTGAATCATGAGGTAAAGTTGGTTTTATATTAGCACATTCGTTAATTTTTGATGGTCCCTTTATTGTTTACCACGGTAATTTGAATAATCGGTCTGAAATAGGATTTAAGCATGACTTCAAAATAATTGACTGAACAACGTTGTACTTTGATAGTCGTCTAATATGATTTCCCTATCTTAAATTTGCAAATAACACTTTTCTGAAATTATATTATTAAAATATAAAACCAACTTTACCTCAATTGGTGAACATGGCTCAAATTAGATGTCACAGCACTTCAATGGCAGACTGAAGCCGCTCATTCAGGGTCTGTTCACGCGCTCTTTCACTCGCAGAGTATCGGAATCATCAACTCAGAGTAATGTGATGTATTGTGATGTAATGTACTGAGGTAAAGCTGGTTTAATATTCGCACATTCGTTAATTTTAACGGTCCCTTTATTGTTTATCACGCTAATTTAAATATTCGGTATTTAGGTTTGACTAAATAATTGACTGTAAACAGTGTTGTACTTTGATAGTCATTTGATGTTAACATGAGTTCCCTATTTAGACTTAGCAAATGATACTTTTCTGAAATTATACTATTAAGGAGAATGTCCGAATATAAAAGCAAGATAACCTCAATATGTGATGTGATTGTGATGTATTGTACTGTGTGAAGTCCAGTGAAGTTGTCCTCACCCGAGCAGCTCAAGCAGGAGGCTGTTGAGACTGACCCCCGCAGCGGCTCTGGCCCGCAGCAGCACGAAGATCTGCGGGAACTTCAGCACCATACACACGAACAGAGTGCTGAAATTCGCCACATGAAGGCTCAGATTCCCGTCCATCTCTGTCTCCTCCAGAGTCCTGCGCCTTTAATCCCGCTCTGTGAATCTGATCCTGGCTGCTGGCACGAAGAGTCTCCAGCTGTTACCATCGGCACTTCCGCACACATCAGCGCGCGAGATTTGACCCTCTACAGAGCCCGTACATCTCAGCTCGATTGAGGGATGCTGCTACTACAATACTTCTCTTATTTTTAAAGAGAACAGATCGTTATTGGAAACAGTGAACTTTATTGAACTTTCCTTCAGCTCAGGTAAATAAACAAATGTGGTGATAATTAAATATTCTGAAACTGTGGCGCAGAGGGTAGAACGAACGCCTCACAGCAAGAAGGTCGCTGGTTCGAGTCTCGGCTGGGTCAATTGGCATTTCTGTGTGGAGTTTGCATGTTCCCCTCGTGTTGGCGTGGTTTTCCTCCGGGTGCTCCGGTTTCCGCGCTATAGGTGAATTGGGTAGGCTAAATTGTCCGTAGTGTATGTGTGTGAATGAGTGTGTATGGGTGTTTCCCAGTGATGGGTAGCAGCTGGAAGGGCATCCGCTGCGTAAAACATATGCTGGCGTAACATAAGTTGGCGGTTCATTCTGCTGTGGCGACCCCAGATTAATAAAGGGACTAAGCCGAAAAAAATGAATGAATGAATGAAACTTATGTAAAACATAT
>CAIGQW010000302.1:13119902-13130551 GCA_903798125.1 Danio choprae | reverse complement strand
TATATATATATATATATATATATATATATATATATATATACAGCCAAACTCTGTATGTGATGGGCATTTGGAAATCCTTTGCTTTGTGTCTCCTCCACCATTATACACCCATAGTAAATAAATGAACAAAGTCTAAAAGTGTGCAAATAACAAGTTAAATATACATATATTCAATTCTGAATACTCGTGTTCAGTTTCTGTGGATTTACACTATCTGTGGGGTCCGTGCGATTTTTAAATGTCTTAAAATCAGCTTCTCCTGTTTACCAAGGCTGCATTTATTTCATCAAACATACAGTACAAATTGTCGAATTGTGAAAAGTTACTGCACTATAAAATAACTGTTCAAGAGTAGTTTATAATGTATTTAATAATTTATTCCAGTGATTTTAAAGATGAATTTTCAGCTTCATTACTTCAGTCTTCAGAGTCACATGATCCTTCAGAAATCACTCTAATATTAATATTAATAATAATAATAATTATTATTATTATTAATAGTAATAATAATAATAAAAGCAATAATGACTGGAGTAATAATTTCATTTAAAACTACATACAATGTAAATGTATGTAAATATTTAAATAAATATTTAACAATTAAACATTTAAATTTTTCCCATTTAATAAATCTCGCCTTGATGAACAGAATAATGTTTTGTTTTTTTAAAACTGACTCCACACTTTTGATCGCTAGTGTGTGTTTGAGTAAAAACAAACATCTGCACACTATTGATAAATAAATATATGCATAAAATAAGCAATTTCATACATTTATATATTTATTTTAGACAGCACAATACCAGTGTTTTACCTTAGAAGTGTTCAGAATATTTGAAATGAATGAAATAAGCAATTAGAGTAAAAATGACGAGCACTCTTGGAGGAATGAAAATTGGAGTGTGCCTCTATTTATTCAATTTTAATAAGCAATTCACTGGGTTAAACAAATACTGTTACAACACAAAAATGATACATTTTAAAGCAACAAGTTTTATAACAACTTCATATTCAAAAGACAAGTTCATCTTTTTTAGTTTACTCTTCTGCCATTTCCTTCCTTTATTTAGAAAATGAACAAAAACAGACATACTTTTCATCGAGCAGCTTTGCTGCGTCTCTGCTACCCTGTTCAATAAACCATCTCTCTTGCTCTTATTATTTGCAAATGCAAAGGCTTGCCAGTAATAAATAATACTATAAAATGTTCTGCAAGTACACAAAAAAGATTGAGAAACAACAACAAGGGAAAATGTACAAGGTTTGAGGGGTGAAAGGAGCAGAACGGGTGAGGGGCAAATTTAGCAAAATCTTGGATTCATACAGGACAGACAAAGCATCTATACAGCCATACTAGCCAGATAACAAAGTTGATTTTATTATTCGTGTGTGTGTGTGTGTGTGTGTGTGTGTGTGTGTGTGTGTGTGTATGTGTGTTTTTACAAAGTGTGTGTTTTAAACAAGCAGGCGTCGTTAATTACAGAGCACAAAGAATTAAGGCAGCTCAAATGTTCGCCTCAGAAAAGTGTAAGATTAGATCCTTAAAAACTGCAGTTTGCTCTTGTTAATTCACAGACACAGAGTGCAGAAGAATTAGTTGTTGCATAATTCTGGCTGTTGACGAAAGCCATCCTCATAATATCGCCCTCAGGAATGATGAACAGACGGCTACAGGAGTGATGTGATATTACTAACCCTTTGCTCTTTCATCGCACACTGAAATGTCAGTTGTCCAGTGTTGCTGCGATTGTTGTGTAACTGATGCTCTGATTGATTGGTTTTGCTGGTATTTGAGTTGGACTGAATGGCTTTCTGCGTCTCCATCTTGTTTGTGTGCATGTGGCTGTTTTTCGGCCACAGTCGTGCTCATGTTCCCCCGTCTGATTAAACCGAGGCCCTTCAAACATTTCAAACTGACTCATTTTGGTGAATGGAAAAGCCAAATGCTCTTTCTGAATGCGGCCTGAGGGCTGAAAGACAGTTTGGCCGCTGAAACAGGCGCCTCTCTAGAAGATCCTTTGAAAGGCTCTTGGATTACAGTATTGCACTCAAGCTCTATGGTTTGTTGTTTCAGTTCACTTTAACTCTTTGGGTCTCATCTGTCCTGCTCTAGCTTGCTGATGGAGGAAACTTCGCTTCCCTCTAGTGGAGCAATTTTGCCATATCCTCTTTTAATTATCAACTGCCTCTTTTTTTTCAACAAGGTTGCTTATTAATATGACAGTGTTAGGGTGTATTTCAGTAATTTACTACAGGAATACCTTCTTCGGTGTATTAAATATCCACAAGAGCTATCTGTACTAAATTTCCTCCCATTGTTTTGTTGGTTTCATATTAAAATGCATATTTTTTGTGATTTACACTATTATTTCCCAGATTGAGGCGAGTCATTTGTATTATTTTGAATCTACAAGAAAGCATTGGATTGATCAAAAGGGCAATTAAAACGTATAATGGCACAAATTATTTAAATTGAAATAAATTAACAATAAATTATGTTTCAAAGTCAATCAAAATAGAAAAGGGTTATTTTAAATGAACAATATTTAACATTTCATTTTATTTAGCTTACATTGGGCAAGTTTTGGAAAAGATCTGGCAACCCAAAGTGACATTTGATATTACTTTTAGCACTAGACAGCAAATCTAATATGATTTTGAACAAATTTCAAAAGAATTTCAATGTGTTTTGTTGACACACAATTTTACAGTGTTTACCATAAGTGCAATGACTATCTCTCCCATACAACATACACACACAGTGTCTCTCTGTTGTTGTCAAGGACAGCTTCACCACACACACACACACACACACACACACACACACACACACACACACACAGACGTTTTTGCTGGTGTCATTGTCTTGTCTGCGTGGGACCGCAGACACTACAACAGTGTTGGGTTTCAGGGCTAAATCTGTCCCGGTCCAGTCTGTGCTGCTCCGGTTACAACAGCAAGGTCACATACACGCACACACACACACACACAGACACACACACACACACGCATACACAAACAGGGAAGTTAAAAATAATAATATTAATAAAAACAGTCATAATTCATGTCTATGATATAAGCGGTAATGGTGTTTGGATGGTATCTGATGCAATATGAAGAGTGATTAGAGTAAGATGCGACCTTAAATCGTCCTTCATTAAGCCTATCAATCAAAATTTACAGCTTCTGTAAAGAGCGGATCATTATAGAGAAAGAATGTATGAAAATGAGTCAAATTGTATCTGAGTGAATCATTTAATCAATAACCTTAATTATTTATTTTTAGAAACTCTGAATGTCAAAGTTTTGACATTCATAATTTCAAAAAACGTCATTGTAATTTGACATAATTATGTCTACTAAAAATGCGATTGTTTCCTAGCAATGCAACTTGCTACTAGTTCTATTATAATAGACACTTTGTTTATTGTATTTGAGATATTATTTTTCATAATTGTACTTTTATGTCTTGGATTATGACTTTACACTTCTCAAACTTAATACTATTGTGATTATAATCAACCATATTTCTAAAATTTAGCTCACCTTTGCATTGAATTTTTGTTACTCTGATGTGAAAACAGGCTTCTGTTTCTCCACAAGAATGAATAAAAGGTCATTTCATTTGAATGATCTCAATTCTGAAGAAAAAAAGACTTGAGTTTGAGATACTCAAATACTCCAAACTGTAAGAAATGAACCACTTTTGATGAACTAGAATATTGAGTTGTAGAATTTTCTCGCAATTGTGAGGTTATAGGCATCATAGGCAGGTAGAGTTCAGTATCTGTAACAGAAATTACAATTTTCTCATGATTCTGAATTAGTGTTGTCAACAATATTGATAAATATCGATACTGAAATATTTAAAACGTTACAATCTTGCTTTTGGTTAGTACAAATACTGTCTGACAAACTTGGTATAAGAACTGCTGACAAACTTGGTATAAGCATTATATGCAATATATTTCATTTCCCCCACCTTTTTACTGTATTCTTTTAATGTTGCAGAAATTGTTCCCCACAGTATCGTAAATGGTATCGAATTTCGATATTTTTCAAGTTATCGTATCGAAGTTGGATATTCCAGTATCTTAACAACACTATTCTATGCATAAACGATTCACTGACTTGTTTCAGTACTGGATCAAATCAAATGATTTATCGATAATTAATTTTTTAGCATGTCACATGTCGCCACCTACTGATGAAATTTTTATTTAAAGGGCCATTACAGTTACATTATTATAATTTAATACTTACTGTAGGCCTATCCAGAGTGTAAACTTTTATCTTTACAAATTTGCAATAATTAGAATTTCTGTAACTTTCTGTAGTTGAAAAGAAGCAGTTTCGTAACTATACATGAGATTTGAAACATACTAAAACAGTTCTTAACAGAAGAGAAAACAAACAAAAAAGGAGAAGTGAAAGGGCTGAGTATGAAAGAGGAGGAGGAGAGAGAGGAAAAGCGAGGAAATATGAGTCAATAATGAGAGCGACATACGATGCTGTTTCTGGCTCCTCGCGACCAATCCAGACATGTAATGTACATTTGCTTGTGCCGCACACACAGTATCAAACATCTTCAGATCAACACTGAGATTCACTGTTTCTCTTTTGCGTACACACACACACACACACACACACACACACACACACACACACACACACACACACACACACACACACACACACACACATCATGTTTGTGCTCCTCTGACATTTTGCCCTTTTTATCAATCTGCTCTCTGTAACACCTCTATCCAGACTGAGGGTCAGTCAGCCGTATCAGCACTGACAAAATAAATCTGACACAGGAATGTGTGTGTGTGTTTAAATCTGACACTGGAATGAGACTCCGCCACATACGAACCCCAGAGAGAAATCCAGTCACAATTAGACCTCTGAGCCCACTCTTAAAAAAATATACCGCTGTGAAACTGAATCCTGCTGCAAAAAAGTACAGAGGGATCGGGTTGGATTGCACTGTTCTTTGTACGTCGTCCAGGAGTAGAGAGTGAGAGAGAGAAAAAATGAGATGGAAAGAGGGAGAGAGAAGTGGTAAAGGTCGAAGGGAAGAGAGGCGAGATTTGGGTCACTGCTGGCCAGTTTAACTCAACTTAATTAAACTTAATATTAGAGAAATCAGAAAGAGCAAAAACAACTAAACAGAAATTTATGAAATATAATTCATTCATTCATTTATTTTCATTTCGGCTTAGTCCCTTTATTAATCTGGGGTCGCCACAGCGGAATGAATCGCCAACTTATCCAGCATATGTTTTACGCAGCGGATGCCCTTCCAGCTGCAACCCATCTCTGGGAAACATCCATATACACCCATTCACACTCATACACTACGGACAATTTAGTCTACCCAATTCACCTATACTGCATGTCTTTGGACTCATGGGGGAAACCGGAGCACCCGGAGGAAACCCACGCCAACACAGGGAGAACATGCAAACTCCACACAGAAACGGCAACTGACCCAGCCGAGGCTCGAACCAGCGACCTTCTTGCTGTGAGGCGTTCGTGCTACCCACTGCGCCACTGTGAGGCCCTTATGAAATATAAAATAAACAAAAAAACAAAACTAACAAATACAAGTAAACAAAGTCATAAAAAGAAACAAAAAATACATTCAAATTTATGAAGAAAGAAAATCCAAAGTAAACAAAAATAAAAGTAAATAAAGTTAAAAATAAAGTTCCTGGTCTTAAGATCTTCTCTAATCAAGTTCAAATGGAAGTGAAATTTCTCTTCATAACAATTATTTCATTTAAATGAAAAAACTATCAGTATTTTTCTGATCTGAGAGATTTTGTGATTTCGGACACACTTCGGTTTAAGACCTTCTTCCAAAATAAACTGGCAAACTTGACCATATTGTTAAACTAAACTCTGTTTTGGGGCCTCACAGTGGCGCAGTGGGTAGCACGTTCGCCTCACAGCAAGAAGGTCGCTGATCGCTGGTTCAAGCCTCGGCTGGGTCAGTTGGCGTTTCTGTGTGGAGTTTGCATGTTCTCCCTGTGTTGGCGTGGGTTTCCTCTGGGTGCTCCGGTGCGGTACAGGTAAATTGGGTAAGCTAAATTGTCCGTAGTGTATGAGTGTGAATGGGTGTGTATGGATGTTTCCCAGAGATGGGTTGCAGCTGGAAGGGCATCCGCTGCGTAAAACATATGCTGGATAAGTTGGCGGTTCATTCCGCTGTGGCGACCCCAGATTAATAAAGGGACTAAGCCGAAATGAAAATGAATGAATGAACTCTGTTTTGGCCTGCTATCTCCCACATGCATACACACACACACACACACACACACACACACACACACTTGGCTTTTAGATTCACTTCTCTGCTTTAGTCGAAACAATTGACATATAGACACAGGTGCTAACCATGCATTCGCCTCTTACAGTACTCTGTGAAACTAGAGTTATTTTGGCTCTGTGTCCACCTTGCCAACCCAGTCTACCTTTAAGCTAAATGTTCTTGGCATCTTGTGTAAGTGAACTCTACACTGAGGCACCTTGGAACTAACTAAGACTGTTCCTGTAACCATAGCTGGAAAGGAAGTGATGAACATAACTTAGCACTGATTGGGATTTGGCAAAAAAATAAAGCATAAAAACACAACTGAACCTCAGGAATGCACCACTGACACCAGCTCACTGAAACATTTGCTGACCTCTCTCTCTCTCTACTCAGTTTGATTGTACTGCGATAGGAGACCCAGGAGGGAAGTTCTTAAGTAAGAGCACCACAATAAGATGGATACAGATATAAATAATGAGAAATCCAACCCAAATGCCCCTGTGGACACTGATTTCCATCTAGCCGTCTTGATATATTGGGACACAACCCATCGACTCTTTGTCAAGCCGTGTGGCGTTTTAATGAGCGCGTGTAATTGAACAGACTGGGTGGAGAGCCTCCAAACTAGGGGCCACAATACTAGCAGCCATTTGAACAGTTCGCCAAAATGCTTGCTGAGGCCTGTACCCTGTATAATCCTCAATCAAATCAGTGAATAAATCAATTTTCATTGCACAATAAACCAGCAAACACTGTTTTCCAGTAGCAAGGACTACTTATCTTCTAGCTTTCTTCTCCAATGGTGGATGAGCTTCTAGGGATGAAACGAAACTTCACCTCATCCCTCTATTTTTTTGAGCTCCTGCTGTGATTTGTGTACTCCCTCCAGGGTGTGCAAGTTTCTCTCTTCCTGTCTTTTTTTGGGTGTCCAGTTCCGGAACACCTCTCCCTCATAAAGGAGAGAAAGGAAAAAGGTTAAGAAAGAGTACAGAGTGTTTTGCTGGTGCTGCAGATACTGATACACATAGTCAGGGGGAAGTGAGTGAGAGAAAGGTTTTGAGCTGGGAGAGTATTCTGTCCATCTTCTAGAGCGGCTCTGCTTCTGCAAGTCTGAACCTCATACAGACAGATTAAACCGCGCTTCTTTGAATACACACGCACAAAGAAGAAAACTGGTCCATTCTTCTGTGGCAGGAATCGACTGACCTTGTTCCAAATGTTTGATTGGCAGCCTGGGAAAGCTGTTATGTTTGGCATATGCTCCACCTTCTTGGAGATCTGCATATCTACACTGTGGTCTTCCACTGCAAAACTGCCTCCAACCAGTAGGCGGAAACTCCTCGCAACAACAAGCTGTGGATGGAGGGGGATCGAGTGCAGAGGATGAGAAATATCTCTTTCCTCAAAAAGAAGACTGGGAACAGACTATGCCTGAAGATGCTGAAATTGAAGGTCAAACATCACAGCCGATCTACTTCCCAGATTAACACTTTGTGTCAGTCTTTGTTTAGCCTGAAGGGGTGGAGATGGAGCAGACTACTGTACCACACCGGATGATCTGTGTGTCTGTTATGTCTGAACGTGTTTGTGCAGGATTGGAGAAGTGGAGGAAACAAGGTTGACATATTGATTGGAGATGGAGTCTGGGGACGGCGGATGGTCTCTGCTGCAGTGCAGTCCACTTTATCCCTTTGGTGAGATGTTAATATCTATGAGAGAAAGAGAGAGAGGGGTGCGAATTAAAGAGAGTAAAGGAAGTGATGTGTAAGATATTGCATGCAGCCTTGTTGGGGTTTTTTTTAGATCAGATTGAATGGTTCACTGGACTAAAAGGACTATTGGAAGTTAAATACAAGTTATTATAGTTTTAAAGTCGGGATGAAATCTAGATGTTTTATATGTATATAGTAGTGCCTGTTATAAATGATGTATCTTTTCTCTTCATTATTTTGTAGAAATTATTTGCCCTCATAATCTTCAATCAAATACCATAATCAGCCCTCACCCCTTAAAATTACTTCGCAACTACACAGAGATATATTTACAACATTTATAGCATTTAAAGCAATCTTAGACTAAAAAATATGAAGAATATTGTCAAAGTCAGATTTTCACCTTTCCTCAATTTCACTTGTTCTGATTGCGGATACGCAGACACCTTCTCTTCAGTGGAGGCTCCATTTCCAGTGGAACAGTTCCCGTTAATGGGGCTGTCAAGCCACAGGGCAAGATGGCAGCAGTTTTGTCAGGTTTGGGCACTGGTTGAATGACACAGCCAGGTTTGGGCATTAGGGGCAAGGCGTAGGCATGGTCCTCACCAGATGGGTCATCTTCAGGGCTCTGAGGTTTATCATCCCCTGTTCCTGCAGTAATGGCAGACTGGTCATTTGAACATCTCTTACCTGCCGAGTCTCTTTCTGTGGCCAGGCAGCTGTTCTCTTTCAGGTCCTCTCCTTCTAGATCTGCCCCCGCAGGCTCATCACACACAGTGGCCGTCCTGCGGCAGGTGTCCACCGTAGGGCGTTGCTCTAACGGAGGCGTTCTGATCAAACTCTCTGTTGGAGGCAAATTACAGCTCCCATTAACGATCACATTGCAGGGTGTAGCAGAGCCAGGCTCAGTCTTAGCGGTGATGATGTTGCTAGGGATAGTGGAGGCACTGCATGTGATTGGCTGAGAAAGTGGTGGCGTGCCGCTGCAGTAGGATGGGTCAGCACAAGGCAGAGCTACACTAGCCAATGGGCTTTCAGCATTACTGTATGTGTCTCTGTGGTCATCTTTTGCTGTTCCTGTACTAGTACTTGTTGACCCATCCAACTCAGTTTCACATAAAAGTGCAGGCGGTGGACTTAACCCGGGCTCTGCTTTTACCTGCACACAGGTTACAGCCCTCTGGATCACTAGCTGTTGTCGGGAGCGATGACTGGTCGTAAGATCAATGACTCCATCTGCTGGTGTGTCTTTACGTGAGTGTTCAGAGCTTCCTTTACCAGAGTTTTCCATTTTAACCATCAAATCTGCCATGTTTGTCCTACCCTGCTCCATCTGTTTGGAAAATTCTGGTGAAAGCGTGTCTGAGGTAGGGGGGGCTTTCTGAAAGTCCCTCTCCTCTCCTCTAGAGGGAAATGATGGTGGTGCTTTTGAATCTTTCTGCTCGTTTGCAGCGTTCGGAAGTGTTCCATCATTTCCTGGTCTGTCACCTGATGGCTGCGGATTGAATGGTATCGGTACTGGTATGGGTATGGGGACTGGCAATGGCACAATCACTGGATAGGGCACTAATAACGTTGGTGGAGGCACTAAAGGGGCCAGAGAAGGCATGCCAATATTCATAATGGGTGGAACTGGGATGGGACCAGATGGCATCATGTTAACTGGGGGAAAAGGCAAGCCAGGCATGTGGGCAGCAGGGTGAGGGGGTATTATACCTTGAGGGTTACCAGAAAGGGTTGGGGTAGAGGAAGGGTGTAAATGGGGGGAAAGGAGTGGGCGGTGCATGGGGCTTGATGGAGGACACAAAGTCCGTGGAGGTAGTGGTGGCCCAATGCCAGGAATCATGGGATTGGAATGAGGGCTGTTGGGGCCTGGGGGGCGTAGAAACGGAGGGCGCATCTGCTGCATCATCTGGTGCTCCATGAAGATAGGGAGAGGAACTGGGCCTCGGGGTGTCATGACCATAGGTGGGCTGCCAGGTGGCATACCCAGAGCTGGATGTAACCCTGCTATAGATGGTGGATGAGGTGGCGGTAAAGCAGGGCTTTCATGTGGCCGCGGTGTGGGGATTTTCGTTGATGATGATGAAGATGATGAGGACGATGAGGAACACACAGTTCCAGCTTCAGATGGTGACCCTGATGTGGATCCAGAATGTCCAGCTAAAGTGGCACCCACTGGTGAAGGTACCTTGCGACTGCGGAGCTCACTTAGAGGTGCACTCCAGGACTCAGGTGTAAGGAGCTGTACACCCGCGCCGCTCTCTGATTTCGTATCATTGGTAGGGAGAGGAGGGTTACACAAACCCCCTGGCAGTGCAGCCTGAGTTTCTTTATAAAATATGTCCATCTTATATTGGTTCAGACACTTAGCACTGCAAAACTGAAGCCTCCTCTCACCCGCTCCAAAATCCAGGTATTCCTTAGTGTGGCGGATGTGTTTGCACCAATCACAGACCTGCAATATGAACAACCACAAAGTAAACATTATAAACAAAAGACTAACATTTACAAACACTCTTCTTGGACTAATACATCAATAAAGAGTAAGGATTTCAGTTTTTAAGTGTGTGTGTGTGTGTGTGTGTGTGTGTGTGTGTGTGTGTGTGTGTGTGTGT
>CAIGQW010000302.1:13077103-13097008 GCA_903798125.1 Danio choprae | reverse complement strand
GAGAGTGTGTGTTTGAGTAACATCCGGTGGTGGAGCAGCACATACCTGCACTTCAAAAGCCCTCTGTCACTATGCGCATGCTCATGAATTATTCACGAGGGCCACGGGCAAGGGGCGGGAATGGGGATGGGGAGGGGGGATTGGCTTCTGTTGCTGTGGTAGTTAGCGAGTCTACACCATCTGTTTCTCACCACATCACACACATTAACGCACACAGAAATACGAGCGCACACACACTCATACATACACCAGTGCACATACACTGGGTTAGTGATGCACCTCACCGTGGTGCCGTCCCATTAGACACCATGACTTCGGTCTGCTGCGCTACATCACACACACTCTCAGCCAACAATGAGAGCACACTCTCAGTGGCTTATTGCCAAAATTATATTTACATTTGTGGGCAAGTATAACTTGATCTTTTGTATACTGCTAAATATAAAAAAGATTCAAAGTTAGCATTCAACTCCCAGTCAGTAACTAATAGTATATTATACTTATATTTTTAAAATTGGGATTAAAGCTTTTATAGTGTTACCATTTCATCTTGGTTTGGTTCACTTTACAAACAGACCAAATATTGTGACATGCAGGTAAAATCTCATTAGTCTGGTCAGAGCGCATGGTTTATGATCCAGGATTCTGCTCATATCAGTCATTCGTCAGTATGTATAGAACGTAGAACTGGGGACTAATTGTGGCTTTCCTTATAGCTGTTCTCATATTAGCTTATCGTTCTGAGCAAGAATCAAGGCTTCTTTGGTATTTTATTCAATTAGGCATTGGCATTCACATTGACTTTCCTCCAGGATAACTCACAATTCATTCTGATAGGCATTAGAAAAACAAAACTCTGCTATTTTAAATGTAGTGTATGTAATAATTCAGCCTGAGCTCACATGAAACGTAACTTTTTTTGTGTTTTGTCAGTTTAGTGGCTAAGTCATACGAGTTCAGTCGTACGAAAATGTACTATTTTTAAAAGGATGCGTGACACCAAACCCCACCCCCACACCCAACCATCATTGGAAGATGAGCAAATCGTATTAAAACGTACGAATGAGATCGTACAAATTCATACAGATTAGCCACTAAATCAAAAAGTTACAAATTGGTGTGAGATAGCATTGAATAATTCATTATACATTGCATTAAACTTCTGATTTTAACCACAAACAAACCGAGACCACTAGGTCCGGATGAGATTGCCATGTTTACAAGAGTCCAAAAAAACTGAGCTAAAGCAGAAAACAGGGAAGGTCTGAAACGACAAGCCAGGTCTTTCACATAAAGCACCATTTCAATTTATAATATAAATTCCTTGTGAATTGGAAGTTGTTAAGGTTTTTTTCAGTATGTTGATGTACATCCAACTGAAAAAAAAAAAGGGGGGGGGGGGGCTTTCTTTTTGCGCATCATTCCCAAATAGCAAACTAATGGTAAGGTGATGTGCAAACAACCATGTAAAAACAGTCCTTTATCCATCGATAATGTGTCCCTTTTAATGACTCAGTAGTGCAAAAAATAAAAAGATGTATCCACACTTGTGGTCTTGGCCACTTGAAAGTGTATGCAAGTGACAGTAAGTGAAGTAAGTGTGCAAGTGTCCCAGATCTGAGAAGTAGCAAAGACTGGTGCCCTTAAAGGCCACCGAATCCACAAAATATGTGTAAAAAGTGTAAGTAAATTTTAATCAAATAACATTGCATATAGATTGTGTTAAATATTGATACTGAGAAAGTATTTTAGAAAAAGCTGCAACTGCTTTTTTTTCACATAATTAGAAGCACCACAATTAAAATGTCATTCACAAGAACTACTGAAAAGAAATTTTGATGCTTAATTAAAAGGGGCAACGTATTAAATGTGTAATTAAAGCCATTAAAGCTTTACTTGCATTTTTACAACACTACATTGTGTTCCATTGGTTAATCAAAAGTTCTGCACACACTCACAGACTCCATGCCCATTGAACACTTGGGTCAAATACAGGAAATACATTGTGTAAGCAGACAACTGATCGAGGACAAAGACTGTATTGTGGGTATTTGGATAGGCTCTAAGTTGTTTATTCGTGAATCAGAATGAACATTTTGCATTTTTTTCCTTCGTGCCCATAACCATAAAAAACAACAGTCTGATTAGAGTCATTTTTTTCATGACTCAAACTACTACGTATTTGTTTTTGTGTTTTAACAGAGACAAATCAATATGTGTTTTTTCCTACTATAATTATATGCCAATTTTCTTTGAAGTTCAATTCTTAATGCAAACTCACATTAACAGCTCTGATATAAATATGTTTTTTGTCGTTGCACTAAAGATTCATTTGTATATTTAAGTGGTGATATAAAAATGTAATGCTATACTAATTGATATATGTCCAGTTAGATAAATGTTTAATTAAATGTTTAATTTCAGCATGTGAGGACCTCACTACAGTCAGTTTTGCTGTCTTTAGCAAATAAACAAATATACATTAGATGTACACAAATGGTCATGCAATTACTAAGTAAACTTTGCCAGCCTCATAAATAGGGTTGCAAACATCTTGACACACATCTTTATTGATAAAAGTACATACATGGAGTTTTATTCGCCTGTGTAAAAGTATGAAAAACCCATATGGACCTACGATAAACATATTTTGTACAGTTTGTGTGTACAGGTTTGATGCTATAGATAATAAGATAGTGGGTGTGATTCTTACCTGCTGGTGCTTTTATGAGAGGGGGCGGGATTAAGGGCACTATGATTGGCAGGCCTCCGTGCTCCTTTGAGGAGGAGGGGTTTACAGACGTCTCGGCTGTCAGTCCGTTGCGTGATGTGGGAGTAGAGCCAGAGCTGTTGGCGTGTGGAGGAGAACCACTGCTGTTCTCCAATGTGGACACTTTTGGCAAAGAGTTCTCTAGAGATGAGAGAGAGGTAATGGTGAGTCATTTATGTCTCACAAATCAGTCATGGTGTGAAATATGTGAAGTAAGCAGAATCTATATTTGTTGTGTGAAATGCCAGATTTGGATGTCAAAAAATGAAAATGAAAGGGACTAAGGCGAAAAGAAAATGAATGAATGAAAAAAGGAAAATGATTAATTAAACTAAATCAATATGTAAGGAATAACTGACAATAGAGCTATCTGGAACTACTTAACTGCACTAATCTGAAAATAGCTGCCATGAATAACCTTAGAATTTTCTTCAGCCAATCGGAATCAAGTATTTGACAGCCCCTTACCATGCTATTGTTACCATAATGTTTTCTTAACATTTAATCAAAATCTAACATTTTACTTCCTCTGACATAGGCTGGATTTTTTTTTCAATTTTCATGTAGTTATTTGGGCATTGTTTTAACTAATCAAATCTGGGTTTACTCAGTATGTAACATCAATGTAACACTGTTCAAGAATCTCCTAATGGATAAAATCAAGTATTCATTTTTGATTAATATCATTATTTTTAGTTTTAGTGGGAAATATCTTATTACAAAAATTATGTGAATAGGTTTTCACACTGACTAAAGGATCTGCATGCTCATTCAACATATTCGGTGTATGAAAATGCTTGCGTATGTTTTAATGTTATAACTTTGCATAAAGCTTTACAAATGGGCATATACTTGACAACAATGGTGAACTAAAGACCATTATAAGTACAAACACTTCATTTAGGGATGCTCCAATAAATGATAACTCTTTACATTTGGAAGCTAATAATCAATATTTGGGCTAAAAAATACAAAATCGTAGAATGAATTTTGATTAGCCTGATTACAATAACAAAACACAAAGAAATACATAGGACAACTTATTTTATTAACTGCAAAAACAAAGACAACTGCAGGGAAAGACCTAGATTTGCATTTCCCCACATCATTTAAAATCTGCAATTCTGGTGATTTTCTTATTGGCTATTCTTATACAAACATCTTGTCTTCCCTCAAGCAAAGTGTGCTTTTGCTGTGTGACATTTCACATCATTTGAAGACACCAGTCAAACCCTTATTATGCAAACTTAATAAGCTGTATCCTTCTATCTCTCCTTTGTGTGATAGATGCAAAGGCGCGGTCGGGTTCTATAGTCATATATTCTGGTCCTGTTCAGAAGTATCTGAATTTTGGAAAAGTATCTTCAGACTTTATTCTCTGGCTTTTGAAATGGACATGTTGTGGTTTCATAAAAACTTCTATAAATAAAGTAAAAAACAAAAAAAAACATATTATGCATTATCGAGCGATAAAATAAATAGCATCATTAATGACATTGTCATCTGTAATTAAAAACATTCACTTTTTTCATTTTTACTAACCCATTGTCATTTAAATTTACATTAAGGCTCTAGCAGTATCTCCAAAGCACACCACACGTTTGCATTATGACCTGTTACGTGCCAGTAAACTGACTAAATAGCTCTTACAGAATCTCGAGATGACATTCTTACACAACAAACACTCAAACCCACCTGCGGCAAATAAGACAAGATTCACCAAGGGCAGCCAAACCGATAACCAGCAGATAGCAGAAAAGCCCATTTGTAACTCTAACTGCATGCTCGTTTAGAGACGATCACGGCTAAACGAGTTAATTAAGTCTGATTGTCCTTCGCCTAATCTCTCCACTTCCAGCAACGTCAACCAACAATAGTGAAATATTGTAATCTGTGGCTGTGGATTTGTCTGACGGCAGAAAGTAATTACGGCGAGCGTCACATGGCAGGCGTGGTAGGCTGGAGAAATGGGGCTGAGAGCACGTTAGCTGGGAGCCGTCTAATGCCTAAATCACCATTTTTCTTTAATGGAGGCTGGAGTATGGACTTAGTGAGGAATTAGCCAGCTCATTGTTTCGGCGTCTCTTTCTCTGTCCCCACAGGGCCGCAGAAAAAAATGGCTGACAGTTTAAGACTCTCTAATGCTCTGGCACGGAGGCCAGCCAGGAGACAGCATGGAGGGTGCGCAGATAAAGCTATGGGTTTATCGAGCTGCTCTCGGGGGAATGGCAGAGGAAGTTCGGGAATTTGTGCACTTTTTTAACAACGTTTAAAATCTGACAGTTCTTGTTTTCGGTCCTGTCCTTGTCAGGATTTTGTGTCTTATTATCATCCCAGAATTCCCTCTAGGCTCTTTGTGGTGGCAAACAGGTTTGTGAAAATAACCTGCTGCAGAAAACCTAGGGGGAATTAAAAGGATGATAATAAGATATAAATAAAAATGCATGCTTTGCAAATTAGTGTCTAGTGTTCAAAGGGTCCAGAAGGTATAGTTAGGTACTAAAACTTTCTTTGAATATTTACTGGGTTGCAGAGCAAGAACAGATGATGCTAATTCAAGAAATTTATCTAGACAACAAATACTTTTATGCTCACTAAGGCTGGACAGTAAAAGAAACAATACTGTGAAGTTTCATTATAATCTCCCTCTCAAGCTGTGTTGCCAAGTCAAGCTGAAATAGGCTACTTTTTACAATTTTGCAGGAGGTAGTTTGCACGTTCAACCAAAATGGGAATATGATGCATGTTTTTCAGCTCTTTGAATGGTCAATTTAACAAAGGAATTTTGGGACAGTTTTGATTGGCCATTGTACAGATTTTGTCATGATGCCTCTCAACCCTGCTCTATGGTTGTTGAAGATGGTGAGTAGTACACAAGCATTTCAACTGGCCTTTGTTTAGTCCACCGTAATCACTTTCACACTCTTTTACTTTGTCTAAATAGCTAACAAAACCATTTCCCAGTTACAAAATTAGGAAAAATCATGAAGCAACCCTGAGCATAAGCATTCAAAAGGAACTCATGTCACATCAACCATGAAACACATTCTGGCACTTTCTAACTACTGACCATTTTTTTCCCTGCACTAAATTTGCAGTGACCAGCAGGTGTCCCTTATGTGCACTCAAAGCCTTGAGAAATGAACCACTTTTCAACACATCTGGCTGGAAAGCTTCAAAGCTTTGTGAACCTTCATCTTGCCACTACTAATTGACATGGCAGGCCAAACCAATCAAGTGGAGAGAGACCTATTTGCAGTACTTCTTTTAATAAACACTAAAACAAGAAAGATAGCCCAAACCGGAGAACTCAGGCAATAACAAAACAGCACAAAATGCAAGACACTGAACTGAAGTCTAGAAAAAAGGTGATAATGAACACAGAACAAGCGAACCATGGGAATAATCAGTATGTGTGGCAACAAACAAGGTGAGAATTGTGTCTAGATTAAGGAGTCGTCTACACAACACTGTTCTCAAGTAAAAATGGCATTTTCAATATGACAACCAGGAAGACAAAAAATTTATATCACAATATTAATCATCTGTCATCTCATATCCTGATAATGATATATATCATGATATAGTACCTTTTCTGAAAATACAATCAATAATTTATATATATTAACCACATGAAAATGACTTTTTTTACATTTTAAAATATATACTCAAAAATACTCATTCACATGTGATTATTTTTCCTGCTTTATTTAGCTTACTTTATTTGTATGTATTTGTACATCTGTATGTGAAACTCCAAAAGCACAAAGAAACAAACTTTTGCTTTTAATAAATATTTTGTTATGCACTCATAAACTTCAATTTCAGCATTATTATTCTGGACTCCATTTTCATATGATCAAACAGAAATGACTCTTATATGATCATTTGGTGCTCAAGAAACATTTCTTATATATTAAGTAATCTTATGATTACTTTTTGTGATGTAATGACTAGAAAGCTCAAAGGAATTTCTAAAAGTACAAAAAAAGGTTAATTAACTGTTGCCCTGGTCTCAATTTACTTTTTTAATTATTATGCTTGGCCTCACGGTGGCGCAGTGGATAGCACGTTCGCCTCACAGCAAGAAGGTCGCTGGTTCGAGCCTCGGCTGGGTCAGTTGGCGTTTTTGTGTGGAGTCTGCATGATCTCCCCGTGTTGGCGTGGGTTTCCTCCGGGTGCTCCGGTTTCCCCCACAAGTCCAAAGACATGCGGTATAGATGAATTGGTTAAGCTAAATTGTCTGTTGTGTATAAGTGTGAATGGGTGTGTATGGATGTTTCCCAGAGATGGGTTGCAGCTGGAAGGGCATCCGCTGCGTAAAACATATGCTTGATAAGTTGGCGGTTCATTCCGCTGTGGCGACCCCAGATTAATAAAGGGACTAAGCCGAAATGAAAATGAATGAATAAATGAATTGTTATGCTTATTGGCAGTAACTTGAAACCATAATCTATAAAATAGCATAAATCTGAAAACATACTGCCAGTTCATTACCAGGATTTGTACCATAATTTATGACTAAAAAAATAAAAAATAAAAAAATATATATATTTAAAAAAAAAACGAAATTTTTGACAAATACTGTAATATTTTCATTCATTCATGATAGATTTGTTTTTACCATTTACTGCATATTCTTTGTGTAAATCCTCCTTTTCCTGTGTGCCCAGGGTAAAGTGGTGTATCTGCATCAGATCTCACCTTTCAGGACAGAGATGTGTTGTCGCATTTCTCCGTCAGGATAGTTGCGGATCTCTATGTCATCCGAATCTCGTAACTCCACTTTGTCATATCCGTACCATCCAAGCAACTCATTCATGGTGTTTTCAGCAAAACTCTGCAGAGAAACAGAACAATAAAAATACAATTTACAATCTTTTTTTTTATTATTTACCAACAATTAACAAATTTCTAATCATTCTCATGGGTTAATTCTCCTAAAACTATTACTGCCTTTATAACACATTTATCCTGACAAGCCTACACACACACACACATACACGCGGAGGGACAGTGAAAGAGTGAATAATTGCAGTCTGTTTGGGAGGTGTACTGTGCTGAAACAATCAATGTAAAAAAAAAAAACTCTGAGTGGCAGATTTTGCAATGCAGATAAACAAAAATGTCCACAGGGAATCTTATGTTTGCATGGCTGCTGTGAACCAAGGCCAGAAGTAGCATCCAAGAAATCCACTAGCTCATCCATGGACAAAATCTGACTGAAAATAACTTCAAACGTTTCCGCTCCATATCCCTTTAAAACGAAATCTGAAGAGGCTATAGATTGACCAGGGCATCAAACAAGCATCTCGCAAACAACACTAATCCAGACACACAGAGAAAAAGAGTATTTTTAACAAATCAGAGCAGAAGACATGCAGCTTTTTAATTTATTACTGAAGTATGTTTTATTGGAGTATTACTTTATTCTGCACTCTTAAAATGAACGATTCATTATTGGTATCAACAGTGGATGGTGCAATGAAGCACCTTTAACGTTAAACAATTTAATGACTGTACCGTGAAATGTTTTTTAAGCAACCCAAAATGGTTCTTGTATTTATTTGTAGTGGTTTGTGCTGTTTGTTCACTGTAAAAAAAATGCAAGGTTCCACACAATTCCTTTATGTTGTCCCAAATCAAATTTAAGTGGATTAAACATTAATAATAATAACAATAATAATAATTCCTTACATTTTTCTTAATAATTCCTTAATAATTGCTTTTCTAGACACTCAAAGCGCTTTACAAATTGGGGGCATCTCCTCATCCACCACCAGTGTGCAGCATCCACCTGGATGACGCGACGGAAGCCATATTGCACCTGACCACACACCACACACCAGCTGATTGGTGGAGAGGAGTGATGAAGCCAATTGTGATATGGGGATGGTTAGGATGCCATAATGGACAGAGGCAAATTTGGCCAGGATGCCGGGTTTAAACCCCTACTCTTTTCAAAGAACATCCTGGGATTTTTAATGACCACAGAGAGTCGGGACCTCGGTTTAACGTCTCATCCGAAAGACGGCGCTCACTGAGCAGTATAGAGTCCCCTTAACTATACTGGGGCATTAGGACCCACACAGACCGCAGGTTGAGCGCCCCCTGGTGCCCTCACTAAAAGCAGTTCCGGCAGCAACCTAGCTTTTCCATGTGGTCTCCCATCTTGGTACTGACCAGGCGCAGCCCTGCTTAGCTTCAGTGGGCGACCAGTTGCAGAGAGCTAGCTGCCGGCCATTAAACTATTAAGTTGTCAAAAAAAAAAACTTGATTCAGCTCATTTTAAATAAGTAGTTTAAACAAGCAACAAAAATATTTTTGAGTGTTGTTCTTTGCCATTATTGTGAAATTCACTAGTACTTTCAGAAAAGCGAGTGAAAATATTTTTTAAGTAAAATCCTACCATATATATAATTTTATTCAATGTTTTTAAATCTTCAACGTTTATACATTTCAAAGGATAATCTCAAAATAAAGAAATAAATGTATTTGTAAATGCTGTCTTAATGACTACAAAATAGCTTGTATTGTGTGTAAAGAGCAAACGTGTAGTGGGCAAAAACTCATTGTGATTAAGTCAATATCTATTCTCAAAAGCTATAAATATGACCCATATTGTGACTAAATAAAAACATAAACAGAGGTAATATACAGGTCTGTCATTTCTTTTCATTTGTAAACTGAAATAACAACAGCATAAGCATTAAATCTATATTCACTGAATCAAATAAAGAATCGAGAATTGAATCATAAATTGAATCAAATCAAGATTTGAGCTTGTGAATCTGAATTGATATCCAGCCTAAGAGAAAACAAGGTGTTGGTTTCTTATATATAGAAGCGATAAGTAAAATGATATTATAGGTTAAATTAAATGTGTAAATTATATAAAAACATTATTATTTTCCGCAGTTTTTTACAACATCTCATACCATAAAACATCATATTTATTATATTTCCATATAATTATTTTGTCATTTTGTTTGTTTTAGTCAGTCTGAGGGAGGCTCTCACCATCAAGTAGGGCGAGTTTCCATGGAGACTGCCTGCCTGCCCCGCCCCTGGGTGGGGCCGATTGG
The DNA here is from genome assembly GCA_903798125.1 of Danio choprae. Lineage (NCBI taxonomy): Eukaryota > Metazoa > Chordata > Actinopteri > Cypriniformes > Danionidae > Danio > Danio choprae. The sequence goes on along the minus strand of CAIGQW010000302.1, from coordinate 13,087,153 downwards.
ACGGGACCTGATGAGACATGAGTCAACAACTGTCAATCAAACATACAAACTGTCAATCAATCAGCATTCTGTTCTTATCTGTTGTCGGAGTTATACATATTTAAAATGTCTTGCATGGGCATTAAAAATTATTATTATAAATCACCACAATACTGTAAACTCCAAAAAAAAAAGCATTCTGTATATTGATATTTATTTTAAAACAATACAGAATATATTTAATATTATTAAGACATAACAATGCTTCTTAAGTCTTTATACATTATTACATTAAATGCAAATATTTTTTATTATTTTCTAAAATGCTGTTTAAATATGTAAATGAGGCATTCTTTTATTATATTCAAGAGTTCACACTTAGATATTCCTTGATAATAATAGCAGGTTTGGCATGCTGTCCCGGGAGAAAACCCTGAGCTCGGAGATAATTGAGCCCAGGGCTCCCGCCTGGTCAATAAGCATATAAGGGGGTACGAGATCAGGTAGTTCTCGAGAGCTCCCCCTGGTAAAGAAGGAAAGAAGGGAGAGATGGGGTGGATGGGGGGTTTCTTGAGAAAACGAAAATAAGAGAGTAGTTTTTTGACAGGCTACTTATAGGGAGTTTGTATTAATCTGATTGGCTTACTAGTGATTACAGATGAGAGAACGGCTGTGATCAATCATATCACGTGCTCCTCTCGAAATTAGTTTGTGAAACTTCACTACATGAAAATTTGCATACATTTTAACAAATCTTAACACTGCATGAAGTCAGACTCAAAAGTCTTGTTTAATTTTTGACACATTAGAGCCACAAAAGAAGTTTTTAAAGGGGAGGGTTTGCGTATCTCTTTTTTTTATTATTACTAATTATTAAAACAATTCTTCTGTCAACCAAAATGCTGTGTATAATTGTCTATGAACATATCTTCCTTTGAAAATCTTCAGAATGTAAATATAAGTGAAACTGTGAAAAATCTATGTGCTGCTGAGGTGGAGATTTATGGCTCAATGCCAGAGGAGGAAAAAAGTAACAATACAAAACATTAATAGCATACTGTCATTGAAATCTACAGACACAAATTGATCAAGTTTGACAAAATAAACAAGTTGGATGTATTTTTTGTGTTTTCTTTATATTGGGCTGACAAAAATACTTTAAAAGTAGAAGAAGAAAAAAACACTTAAGATCTCAAAATCTCAAGAGAGATGAAAAGCACTTATATTGGCTGCAGTGTATCGCTTTGGCGTTTCGTTTCTGCACTTGCGCTGTGTGTCCAGCAGGGGTCTGTCCTGTATCTGGTCTGTAAGGTGAGGCGTGTGCTTTAGGATGAAGTTCACAAGGTCAGGTACAATGCGGTAATTACACCCCGTCCACAGGAAACTCTACTAGACTGTATCAGCACCGCACAGATCAATCCTGCATCACCTGAGCCGCCTTATAAAGTGTTTCTGGCCACTTCTGGAGCTCTGATCGTCTGGGAGCACCGTTTAGAGGTGGCCAGAGTTTCCTCCAGAGGGCTGACCTGAATTACACTGCTAACAAGAGGTCACGCGTCATCAGGGTCAAAGGTAAGGTCACTCTAGGCTTCAGGCACAGCGATTCTTTATTATTATTATTTTTAATAATAATAATAATAATAATAATAATAATAATAATAATAATAATAATAATAATAATAGAGCAGTGTGCAAGAGATTTAAAAAAAAAAAAAACTTTTTAAAGAAAATATACAATATATGCCTAAATATATATACTACCGGTTAAAATTTTGAGGTCAGTACGATATTTAAATGTTTTAAAGCTTCTCCTGTTTACCAAGGCTGCATTTATTTAATCAAACATACAGTACAAATGGCCAAATTGTGAAAGTATATAAAAAAATTGTTCAAGAGTAGTTTAGAATTTAATTTAAGAATTTATTCCAGTGATTTTAACGATGAATTTTCAGCTTCATTACTCCAGTCTTCAGAGTCACATGATCCTTCAGAAATCACTCTAATAATAATAATAATTATTATTATTATCATTATTGTTGTTATTATTATTATTGTTATTATTATTATTATTATTATTATTATTATTATTATTAATGGTAATAGTAATGAAAGAAATACATACAATAAGAAAGCAGTTATTTAAAAATTGTATAATTATTTAACAATTTAACATTTTTTTACATTTAATAAATGCTGCCTTGATGAACAGAATAATTTTCTTTAAAAAAAACATATATAAATATAAATATAAACATTTAACATTTAAACACTGAAATTGAGTAAACACTATTAAACATTCAAATTTAAAGCTAATCTATTCTTTTTCAAAACTAGAATTATTAATTTCCAAAAGCAGTTTTGGTTACATTCACAAATTATGCAAATGACCATCACAAAATAAGTACATTTAGTAAAGTTGTTACAAACCCCAGAGAACAAAAACAGACAATTTAAAACACCCTCATGTGTATCTTTGCTTTTGTTTGTCCTTCATAAGTCAGCTTGTGTTCTGTCAACAGCTCTGGACACTCCACTAACTGTTACTCCACACATATAATTGCAATCTGAAAATCCCTGCACTCCTCCCCCTAAAGGCCACCCAATAGTTACACACACTGATAAAACCCCAAAAATAATACTCTGTATTTAATTTATAAAAAACTATATTTCTCCCATACAAGAAACAAAATGAACTGGGAAACATTTTGGAAAGACATAGAAAAGTTACAAGATCCTCAGCAGCAAATCTCCTTCTCTCTCTCTCTGTGTCATGATTGTGACGGCAGGGGGAATCAGACACCCTGCGCTCCGAAACAAGAGTAGGTCACTGTACACCATGATAAAATTCCCTCCTCCCTTCACCAACTTTCCTCCTCTCTCTCCTCCCAACCCACACTTTTCCATTCCCTTCTTGCTTTTCTCTCTTGTCCCTCTCTCTCTGAATATCACTTTCTATCTCTCTCTCGCTCTCTCTTTCTTTCTCCCCCAGCACCACTATGCTCTTCTTTCATTTCCATCTACCTTCCTTGATATCCGATCCGGCCTGTATTCTCAGCTTTCAGTTTTTACAGCTTAGGCTGCCTATTGCTGTATACATTCCTTTCTCCTCATCCCCCTCTCGGCCGGGGCAATCACCAGCACGGGGCTTATTTTACCAGACGCACATGAAAGCAACACTGTCAGACGTCTCTTCTGTATCTCCCTCTCGGAGGTATAATCCTCCGCAAGGCCACATTGTGAACAATCAACCGTATTGCTCTTGTTCTTTGCCATTTTTGCATGTAAGAGAAAAATGAAACAAAGGCTTGTTTTAAAGCACAGCAAAAAGCGAGGGACTCCTAGGCTGTGTGTGTGTGTGTGTGTGTGTGTGTGTGTGTGTGTGTGTGTGTGTGTGTGTGTTGGTGGAAATCTGATACATGAGAGGGAGAAATTCATAATGCTCAGGTCTCAAGTTCTCACTGAGGCAATAAGAGAGAAGTGCAGAGTAAAAACGCAGATTGTATTTGTACACACACACACACACACACACACACGCTCTTTATGTGTTACAGTAAGCTTTGTTTGTGCATGTACAAGCTATTGAATCTTTCAAGTTGACGACAAAAAAAACTGGAGACGGGTCTTGATGGTGCAGCTGGATGGAAGTATTGAACGTGGCTGTGATTTTCAACACCTGTTCGCACATGTATCTCAGACCCCTCGAACAGACCCTCGCTCTGGTTACTGGACACCGCGTATCAAATTTAGCTTTGATTCCACTGAACCCGATCTGTGTCTGTTGACGCAAATGTTTGGGGAAAAGTTTTGTTTTGTCTCCATGGCTTTAGCGTTTCCTGTTTTTCGTGTTGCTTGGAGTGTGACACACGAACATTGTTTGTCTGTGGCGTTTTGCATATACATGGACCACCAGCCTCTGTCTGCTGTATCTGTTGTGTGTATGGAGTTTCTGCACGGGGTTTATAGGACATCTTTATGTGTCTGGTGAGGATGTATGGGATGTTGTTTATGGATGGAGGCATGTATTCAGGATTATGGAAACCAAAAGTAATGATTTAGAGAATTATATATATATATATATATATATATATATATATATAAATAAAATTTATTAATTGAATATTAATACTGTTTTGGAATTTAGAGAGAATATGACACCATTAAGGCAAATTTTTTTATCTAATTACTTACACAACGAGGCAATTAATTTGTCAAATTAATTGCATATTTAATCAGGCTGACAAATTATTATTGTATTGTATGCAAAAATCATCAAATACAAATTTCAAAAAGTTGCTTATTTATTTGATTTAACATGTATATATACTGTATATATAAATGCAGTTTGTGGCGATTAAATGTTTAATAAGTAATTCAATGACTCTAATTATTTGTTCACTCATTCAAAATGAATATTACTCAGAAATTAAACAGTTCTACTGAGGATTTGTAGGTAGAATTTTTGACATGTTCCATGTAACTGCATTCTGTTTGCTTCATCACACAGTTTACTACCAATTGAAATATAAGATGACCTAGTAAGGTCTAAGGCGGATCTGTTAAGTGTGCTAATAATTTGAATTTGCCTTAACTTATTTATTAAATTAACATGTTAATTCATAAGCTGCTTGCACAGCCTATTGTATCCTCAGACATGGAATTATGCGTTTGTATGGCAACAAGTTGTATTTCTTAGAACTATAAAAATCTAAATGCTTTTTGCAAGTTAAAATACTGCAATTATGCTAATTATGACATGGCTTGAACACTTCTATAAGCTTTATGGCAAAAGTCAATATGCAATAAGCAGGAAAACTGGTTCCTTCACATTGATTTGTCTAGAACTGATTGCGATAGTGAGAAGTGACAGATAGAAATGATAATAAGATTTTTTCGAATGCACTGGAAAAATGCAATCATTTTATTTATAATAATCCCCATTGTACATATGGTTAAAAAACAGTCTGTATGCATATACTACAGGAATTGTAAAAACAAAGTTTGAGTTTAAAAACATACAGCCTTGCATGTACTGTAGGGGAGTTCATATATATTTATATGGGATATACTCTCAGAAAAATACATAGATGCTTTCTATTCCGTTTCAGAGTTTTACTTTAAAAATTAACGTGTTTTGAATGAAAGATCATTTAAAAGAACATACAAAATACAAAAGCTGACAATTGGACAGTACCCATTTGAAATATACATCTTTCCACTTTTTTAAATCCCTAAAGGGTGCATAGTAATAACTTTTTTTTAAATGTTCCACCGCATTTTTTGCTGAGAGTACCCTTTAAACTTATCTTTCTGGCAAAAATATGTTAATTTTCTTGCTAATGTGATTTTTTTTAAGTTGGAATTATGCAAGGTGCCTGACATTACAAGCATTAGTGTTTAAGATCAAGAGTCAATCTCTTCATCACATGACTACTCTTCATTTTTGCAAAGAGGCATTTAACTTGTGGAGGGATCACGGGGTGAATTGTGGGTGGCTGTCTTTGAAAAACACCTGTGTGTTACAGGATAACGGAGGCAATTATGGGAAAAAACTTCTGGCAGTTATTTAAGAAGCTCCCATGATGATGAAGCACATTAGTGAGACATGATTTTAATGTCTCAGTCCATCTTAAATGAAATAAAAGGCTTATTAATTTTCAATATGTGTATACTATACGTACTGTATACCACTTATTACCCAGAATGCTCAGCCAGTTTTTGCTCAGCTAATTCCGACTACCAGCTATGTTTTGTTATGATGTGTGCTTATTATCTGACTATGCATATACCCACAAACCATTATTGCTTGCACTAAATGATGTGTGATGCTAATGGAAAAGGATTTTCTAATGCATGTGTTTTTAAGTGGTGTATGGGAGGAATATACACAATAAGAAAAGAGAATTGCTGACAACAACTGCAGGTTGCTGTCTGGAGAGAGCTTGGCCTTAAATAGTTGGGTGGGTTGAAATGTGGTCTAATGGTCCACTCTCTGTCAAAATCGAGGCTGAGAACTGCTTCATCCACAGCCATGTGGTAAAAATGACAACTCTACGACTGAAATGACAGACTTGTGCCTGACTCGCACAAACTACACCTCTGACAATGCCAACACTCAGACCTCCAGACCTTTGGAGATGCGCATAGTGGATTTCTCAAGAAAGCAAAGACTAAACAGTGTGTGGCAGATTTGAAGTATTAGGTGAAATGAATGAATTGTGTTGCATTTTAATCTCTCGTTCAGACACCTAAAGGATTATATTACAGCTTGAGTTGAGTTTTATTTTGAAAGCACTGTTTTTTGTTTTGGTTTGGATTTTTACTACTTTCAGTATGGGAAGCAAATACACAAACAGGAAACACATTCATCAATGTGAACATTCAGTGATATTTGTTCTAATCTCTCGCTGTCGAAAAGCGATTGTGTACAAATTGATTCCTTATTAAATGAAAGGTCAGTGTGAAGGAGATCGCAAACTTGTTTCACAGGCAGTGATGAAATTTTCAAATCAATTCATTGATGAACCAACAGCAAACGCTGCAAAAATAAAAATCATGGTCACAGGTCAGAGAAGTCATTATCTGCGATTCATGCAGATAATACACATCACTTGGTTAAACAATTTCTGGGCTTTTAAATTAATCTGAATTTAAATTCATTTGATGTTCAAAAACCATGCTATAATGTCCAGCGATAAAACAATCAAATGGGTGTTTTATTATTATTTCTATAAAAAGCAGTTTTCTTTTAAGTATATTTTGTTTTTTTTCATTTAACATAAACAGGAAATGATACCACAGTGGTGGTAGACCCTCGTGGCGGTATTATAGCCTTTATACTTATCCTTCCTTTTTAAAGACAAGATGAAGTATAACTTTAGACAATGTGTGTGTGTGTGTGTGTGTGTGTGTGTATATATATATATATATCATTTAATTAATGATTTAATCATTAGGCTTCAGAGCTCTCTATCCCACAATAATTCAAACCTCGCACATTCAAGCTCCACATTAAGTCTGTTGCTGCATTATATCCCTCTCTAGTTATCTCTTTCTCTCTCTCTCTCTCTCTCTCTCTCTCTCTCTCTCTCTCTCTCTCTCTGTGTGTGTGTTTGTGTGTGTGTGTGTGTGTGTGTGTGTGTGTGTGTGTGTGTGTGTGTGTGTGTGTGTGTGTGTGTGTGTGTGTGTCTGTGAGTGAGTGAGTGAGTTACGTCAAACTGAAAGATCGCTGGCGTTTAAGGAGACCGGAGAGACGCACGCGTGTTTCTCCGCTACAGGTCGATCAATATCTGTCAAATTTAGAGCCCCGGCGGAGCGGTGAGCCTCGCGCAGCTCCGTCAAATAATCACTGACAAGAAAAGAGAGAACGGAGCAATTTTACCAAAGCCACACGCGCCTTTACAGCAGCCTAAACACATTATCAAATTAATAATCAGAATAAGGCAATGCGTTGGTTTACAACTAAGGTACCGTCCTGGACGTAGTTTGGTGTGGAAAAAACGCACAGTCAATTTCTGGCGTTTCCAAAACATCAGGCTGCGGGGCAGCTGATGCAAACGCTTCAGACAATGAGCACCACAAAACCAGGAGACAAAGCGCCTGTGTGCGCCTTCAAAACACAAACAAACGGCTCTCCTCAAACAGCACAAATAAGTGAAAGAATCCCCCTGTTCTTAAATACACCAAACTATGCCTGCATGTTCATAATACCCTAAAAAGGTTATTAAAATGTGCGTTTGTCACAAGCAGACAGCGCTCCGTCAGTGTTGAACAGATGCACATCTGGAGTAGCCAGCGTTTTTCATCAGAACAGCTGGACAGCTGCACCCTTCCAGCATGCTTTCCGTTTCATTATTGAGTTTTTACTCTGTTCTGAGGTTCGTGTTGTTAGACTGAGTGATAGTAACGCGCTAGTAGTAGTAGTAGTAACGCAGCAATTTGACGCGGAGACTGACGCACTGGATTTTCCATCAACTACAGCGGAGCCATCAAGGGGATTTCACTCTAAATCATCTCATGGTGTGACTGGGAATATTTCACATGCAGACGACTGGAAAAATCTTATACATGTGTGTTTAGATAAAACCCATAATGCAATACAAACAAATCAGATCATCTGGAAATGAATTTTTTGGAAGGTGTTTAAATTAAGCTCGAAATTGAAACGGGAAGAAAATAATGCCGACCTGTTCTGCAACCCAAAAGAAAAAAAAATCAAAGTTAGCTGATTAACCCCAAACACACAGCGCTTGAATGAATCGGTTCTCTATATTCAGTCCGAGGGCGGAGCGGCGGTGCGCTCAACGCATCCAAAAATGACAAGCCTTTATGGGCGCCAGTGAGAGAGCGCGCGCGCACGCACAACCTACCTTCATCTCTGCGTTAATTTCCCTCTTCACGGGGTGAGCTGGCTTTCTGCTCCTCTTGCTTTCCGGAGGTCTTCCCTCTTTTTCCATCTCAGCCATGTTTTCTTTAAATCTCAGTCAATATTTAGGGGTGAAAACCCCGCGGGCGCACGGCACGGAGCGAGGCGGGGCGGTTTCAGAGTTGCGAAGTGGCAGCGAATGGCAGGCGCCCGAGAAGCCCCGGTGAAGTTGATGCTGCTGCTGCTGCTGCTGCGGGCTCACGGTGCCCGGTCGAGTCAGCCATCTTCTGCCCGCTATTTCTCAGCGGTCTGAGCGCGAGTAGGATCGAGCCCTCTCGGAAAGCCAACCGAGAGGTTGAGAAAAAAGAGCGAGCCAGACAGGGGGAGGGGCCTCCGCCGTAACTCTATACGGCCACGCTGATCCCGGGAAGGCTATTTCCTCCCCAATTTTCCACAGATCGGTTTTCACTCAGGACTCCACGCGTGGCGGAGGTTGTCGCGCGATAGGAGTGAATGGGTGCCGTTGTCTGATGTGTTATCTTTCACCCCGCGCGCGTTATCAGCGCTCCGCAGGGGGTGCTTGATATTGTCACACGAGACAATTAATGGAAATAAAACAGTCAAGGGGTCCTAATCATTTCCTTTTAATTAAACATCTTTGAATGGGTGGAATTATCTTAATGGGTGTTGGTGTTTATGAGACAGATTTCCTCAGGTAATTAAAACCCACTCTGAAGGTGTGCATGAGTGACAGACAAAGATTTAACAGGGGCCAAACAAATCTGTTACAAGAGAGTGAGATTTATGTCTGCGTGATATATTACTTCTTAGGTCGTACGTGGTCCCATCTTTTAGCATTTTCATCTAATTCTTTAGTGTTTTTCACACGCTTAATGATGTAAAACCATCTACCATTTTCCATCAAACGCTTCTTTAGTGATGCATGACAACAAAAACAAGAAATTATCATGTCCAAATTAAATCAAGATTACAAAACATGTGGTAGACTAAATTGTCCGTAGTGTATGAGTGTGAATGGGTGTGTATGGATGTTTCCCAGAGATGGGTTGCAGCTGGAAGGGCGTCCGCTGCGTAAAACATATGCTGGATAAGTTGGCGGTTCATTCCGCTGTGGCGACCCCAGATTAATAAAGGGACTAAGCCAAAATGAAAATGAATAAATGAATGAAAACATGTCAGAAAATACACGAATTTATAAAAAGAAAAAAAGCAACAAACAAAATCCTACATGCTATTGTAATGGTATTAAACTGTCGCATGTACAATTGAATTAGAAAATTTATATGGGTCAAAAATGTTTTTCCAGCTTTAGGGCATACTTTAGGGCATATTGCAATATATTTGATTGAATATATTTAATCATCTGTATTTAACACTAACATATTTCACATTATTATTATTTTCAGCTGATGTCCAGCAGATTGATCTAAATAGACCTTTGGCCCCTGTATATGGAAATAAAAGAGCACCCAAATGTCCACCTGCAACAAAACCAATCACATCATAAGTCTCTTAAACGCTTCAGTATTAAGGTAAATTTGCTGTCCTAAAGACACAGTGCTCTATGAGAGAAGATGGAGACCTCAAGTCTGGACAGAAAAAGTTAATGAACTGTAAAGATGAAAGTCAAATAGACAGTTTTGTGTGTGTGTGTGTGTGTGTGTGTGTGTGTGTGTGTGTGTGTGTGT
>CAIGQW010000302.1:13063454-13076136 GCA_903798125.1 Danio choprae | reverse complement strand
TGTGTGTGTGTGTGTGTGTGTGTGTGTGTGTGTGTGTGTGTGTGTGTACAGTCTCATCCAACATAGCGTCATCTTTTTATTCCACATGCACACCACAAATGAATTCAGAAACTCACCTCATATTATCTTTAGATGGGACTCGGATCACTCCGGGGTCTATGCAAAATACAGCTTTCCACTGAAACACACAACAGCCCCCAGATGAGGATCAGACTTGCCTCCGCTCAGTCTTTCAGGAATTTAAAGGGTACAAAAAAGACCAATTAAAAAGTACATGTAAGCAGGTTTTTCACTGCAGATTGCTTTCAAATGTTTAATAAGTAGACACTTTTCGTTTTACCTTGAATTAATTTCATGCTTTTTTAAGGCTCATGCTTATAGTTCAACTAAAAATTAAATAAAATAAATTGCTGTTACTGCAATTTATTCATCCTCAGGCCATCCAATATGTAGGTGTCTTTCTTCTTCAATAGAGATTTAACCCTTACATTATGTTTGCAGTCAATTTGACCCAAACAAAAACAAATATTATAAGGGAAATTGACAGAGATGCTTAGAAATTAATTTTTAAAAACAGTCTAATTACATTTATTTACAGTCTAATTACTAATTATTTGATTTAAATTTCATAATTTAATTATGTTATTTTTGGTGATTTACACTAAATCCATTCATTCATTCATTCATTCATTTTCATTTTGGCTTAGTCCCTTTATTAATCTGGGGTCGCCACAGCGGAATGAACCGCCAACTTATCCAGCATATGTTTTACGCAGCGGATGCCCTTCCAGCTGCAACCCATACACACCCATTCACACTCATACACTACGGACAATTTAGCTTACCCAATTCACCTGTACTGCATGTCTTTGGACTTGTGGGGGAAACCGGAGCACCCGGAGGAAACCCACGGCAACACAGGGAGAACATGCAAACTCCACACAGAAACGCCAACTGGCGAGGCTCGAACCAGCGACCAGCGACCTTCTTGCTGTGAGGCGAACGTGCTACCCACTGCGCCACTGTGAGGCCCACACTAAATCCAATGCAAGTCAATTTGACCCATAACATCAAACTTGTAACCAAACTTAAAGTAATACAAGTTTTAAAAGAAGATTTTCCTAAAATGCAGAACAACAGCTGCAGGCATTCATTCATTCATTTTCATTTCGGCTTAGTCCCTTTAATAATCTGGGGTCGCCACAGCGGAATGAACCGCCAACTTATCCAGCATTTGTTTTACGCAGCGGATGCCCTTCCAGCTGCAACCCATCACTGGGAAACATCCACACACACCCATTCACACACATACACTACGGACAATTTAGCCTACCCAATTCACCTATACCGCATGTCTTTGGACTGTGGGGGAAACCGGAGCACCCGGAGGAAACCCACGCCAACATGGGGAGAACATGCAAACTCCCCACAGAAATGCCATCTGACCCAGCCGAGGCTCGAACCAGCGACCTTCTTGCTGTGAGGCGATCGTGCTATCCACTGCGCCACCGTGAGGCCCAGCTGCAGGCAAAAAAAAACCATTCAGGCAAAACCAAATTAATACCTGTGCCTCCTGATGATACTTTGAGATATTGTGAATTGAAATAATTGGTCGTTGCAAAAAAGCTGAGCATCATATATAACATCACACAATTTAAAAAACAAGTTTTTTTGAGGATTTCCAAACTATATACTATGCTAGAACATGAAACATCCGCAAAACCGCAACTTGCTGTCTTGATTTCCAGCAGTTTTACTAAAGAAAGATAACTCTATAAAGAGACAAATGTTGCCTGTGAAGTTTTGGTTTGATTAAATTACTTCATGGAGCACAACAGACCTCTTAATTATGCGATGATTACAGCCTTAATTTGTTAATTAATCATAAGTGACAACAATTGAAAGAATGACAAAGATGAGTTCGAAGAGACAAATGAAGCAGTGAGCAAACTCTACTGCAGCAAATAAAGAACGACAGGTGAGCTGAATGAGGAAACCCAAAAACGCAGAACTGTAGCGCAGGAATCATGTAGCAGATGGTTGATTATTTAGGCGTCGGTATAATTTCATTGAGTGCCATTAGAAAGACTGAGTGCAGGATTTGTAGATGCAGTAAACATCCATTTTTACTTCGGGAGGTGTTTGTTGACAAATGAGCAGAACTTTATGCTTTTATGCTAATGAACAGAATAAAACAGCCAACATATCAGAAATCCAATACTATTCAGGAAAAGACAGATCATTTACTTCAGCCTAGTCAGATATCATAAACCCAGAGACAGCATGACGTGGGTGTGGTGTGGAATGATCTGGAAACTCTTTAAAAGCCCTGACAGAAAGAAGAGAGTTTTGGTAATCCACTGCTAGGAAATTAAAATTGGTAATAAGTGTATTTCTGATGATGAGGGTGTCTGTCTGGGGAACATTGTAGTCCTTTAGTAAATAACTTCTGGGACAGTTTGCTGTAAAAAAAGAAAAAAGAAAAAGGTGAGTGGAGAATCTGAGATTCATGTGCATGTGCTGTTGATTAAAGTAATGCAACCCAGTCTTAAATAGAAGGTCGAATTTATTGAATTTCAAAAGGAGAGAAGAGCAAAGAGGCCCTTAATTTTTTTAGTTGAGTTCTCTGTGCTGACAGCAGCATGTATGAATGTACTATACTCATTAGAAGTTCTTTGCTATAATGCATCTTCCTGCCTTCCTCATTATTCTTCAACCTATAGTTTTTTTTCTCCTTGAAGTTGGCCATTATGATCAACACTGCAAAATTGCCAGTTTGATCCTTACAATCAGCCAGCTTTACCATTATACTCTTAATCCCTGGTTAAACCCAAGAGATCATGTACTTTCAGAAAGAACGTCACTGGTTCTACTCCTTACCAAGCCAGCCGACGTTTCTGTGTGGAGTTTACACGTTCTTCCCGTGCTCACGTGGGTTTCCACCGGGTTCCCCGGTTTCCTCCCACCATCCAAAAACATCCAACTTAAGTTAATTGACTAATCCAAATCGGCATCATAGATATGCTCCTAGTAAGTAGTCATCTCAAGAGCAATCACTATCTGTTCATTAGCTACTACAGCAGGGGAGTTCTCGAGATCTACCTGAGCTCAAACTCCCCTCTCGCCTTGCAAACGGGAGCGAGCCCCGGGCTCGAGGATCTATGAGCTCAGGGCTCTCTCCCGGGACAGCAGGCCAAACAAGCTTTATAACCAATAATCAGCTAAGTGTGAACTCTTGAAATGATTAATCAAATATACTCCCAAAGATCACCAAATGTTCTTATAAGCACACTGTGTGCAATTTAAGGCACGATTTGGTTGTCTGAGAGAAATTTGGGAAATTCCTGTAATCCGATATGCTAAAATATGCTGTTTTTGATTGTTGGTTTGACATGTTTACTGACATCTGGTTAATGGTCATTGCGATCAGATATTTCGTCTGATGAAATTCTAGCAGTATCAAAAGATTTCAGACACTTTCCTGCAGTGTGACTTTTCTTAAGACGAAGATCTCATTTAGAACCAATAGGAGCGCAAGAATCTGATGATGGAATCAGCACGACAATTTCAAACCACCATGAGGAAATGCCAGAAATGCCTCTTTTCTTGTTTTACTATTAAGGCATGCTGTGAGTTAAATTAACGCTGCAGATTGTTTATGTTTGCTGTGAAGTATTATTTCAGAACACAGGTTACTGAGTGCGTCATGGATAGATGACGTCAAACTCCAGATGAGGTTTCTTGATTGTCATTCAATTTGACATTATGACAACTGAGATCCTAAAGTGTTACATCATGGGGATCATGCTCATGCAGTCTGACAAGCTACAGTTGTTTAGGATTATAAAAAATTGTGCAGTGTGGGCCGGGATTTAGAGAGATGTTAATATACACTGCCCGTTCAAAATAAGTGACCACCTGGATTTAACTAAGCAAGTAGGTAAGAGCCTCAGTATAGTGGCGATCACTTAAATGTCTGGTGAAATCAAATCGTAAAAAACAACAACAGTAGAACACACGGCTATGTTTAATAGTGAAAGTAAGCGCCTTTCCACACAATGTGAGGGGAACTCAAGGGATTGCGACTTAAGAAAACCACTTATCAGTAAGGCTAATCAAGAAAAAAGGCTTCAATTTGCTAGGGAGCATAAAGATTGTACTCTGGAGCAATGGAAGAAGGTCATGTGGTCTGATGAGTCCAGATTTACCCTGTTCTAGAGTAAAATCCATGGATGCATCAGGGTAAGAAGATAGTCAGATAAAGTGATGCACCCATCATGTCTAGTGCCTACCATACAAGCCTGTGGGGGTAGTGCTGTGATTTGGGGATGCTGTAGTTGATCAGGTTTAGGTTCAGAAATGTTATGTGCCTAAAGAATTAGGTCAGCTAACTACATAAATAATGACCAGGTTATTCAGTAAATGGATTTTTTCCTTCCCTGATGGCTCTGGCATATTCCAAGATGACAAGGATCCAATGGGCTTAAAAATGTGATTGGTTCAGGGAGACATCATTTTTTTACATGGATTGGCCACCACAAAGTCCAAACTTTAACCCTATTGAGATTATTTAGGATATGCTGTAAAACTTAACTATGAATACCATAATTGGCAAAAAAAATGCAACTCTAGACTGGAATAAATCTTGTGACATTGCAGAGGAAGGCCAGCTCAGTGGTTAGACGGTTAACACACAGGTCTCCTCACAGCAAGAAGGTCACTGGATGTTCGAGTCCTGGCTGGACCAGGAGGTCTTTCTGTGTGGAGCTTTCATGTTCTTCCTGTGGTCGTGTGGGTTTTCTCTGGGTGCCTCCGGTTTCTCTCACAGTCCAAAGACAAGTGAATTAAATAAACTAGATTGGCCGTAGTGTGTGAATGTGTGTACACTGAGGGTTGTACTCTCAGTGCTGGGTTGTGGCTGGAAGGACATCCACTGTGTAAAACAATTGTCAGAGAAATTGGTGGTTCATTCTCCTGTGGAAACCTCTGATAAAGCAGGAAATAAGCTGATGGAAAGTGAGTGAGTGATATTGCAGAAGCATATTGAAACCATGTCACGATGGATATGTGTCGTAATCACAAGCAAAAGGCAGTCCAAGGGAATATCAGAATGTGTGACTTTTTTTTTTTTGGACGAGCAGTCTATATACAAAAATATATATTTAATAAAAGTTTTCATTAGTGATTTTTCTCCATTCATTGATTTAAATTACATTTTAGCAAGAGTAATAATAGATTTGATGAAGAGATATAATGTAGAAAACACTGTAATAAAGTCAAAAAGGGCAGCACAAATTTACCATATTATAAATTCTTTTGAAACAATAGATCAGTCAACCGCGCTAATGATCTTAATCTTTATACTTCAAGATCTGTCGAATGCATATAGCATAAAATATAGCACTTAAGGCTACCCCTCATAAAGTAGGGACTAAGCTGGAAGAAAATGAGTGAGGCTATAGTTAAAGATAAAATTACAATGCCAACTCCTTTCTGCTTCAAACTCAGTAACCCTGAAAACTAACTTTTGTCTGAGTGGTAACATTGTGTCCATAACAGAGACTCACCATCTCTGCTAGGTTTGAGCAAAAACATGAAATTGCCAACAAAGACTGCACTGACCAAAAAAAAAAACCCCACTGTCCTTCATTTACACAATTCAGGTTGTGTAAAATGTAGCTTTTGACATCATTAAGGATCTTGCGCTTAAGTGAAATTCCCCCTGGCTTTTAGCAGTTGATACAGCTGAAGTTAACTCTGTTATCCCATGGGATTCATTTGACTGGCATGAGCTCAATATGGGGATTATCACAAATCCAGAATAATCACTCAGTGACATGCAATACAGAGAAGTGTTTCTCAACCGGTGGGTCACAACCCAAAAAATGGGTCGCAGGTCTGTTCTAACAGGGCCATGGACAACAGGCAGGAAATGATGACAGGAAATAGTAAAACACACTATCAGACTTGGAAAGAAACTAAAAAACTCTATTTTTTATTTGTTGTTATCAAAGGCTGTGCGTGTAACCAACAAGTGCAGTATTCTGAAACAAATGCATCTGTCACACAAGCCAACTTTGCATAGTGAAAGAAGATACTATCCAAACTATATTAGAACAGTTTAGTATCTAATGTGTTGTCATGATGGTCAATGTAAAACAAATAACACTGATATGGAGTACATCCATTCTACTCTATTCGCATACACTCTAGAAGTCAGTAAAAAGGGGCACTATGTAAATTCATATGAAGGAGTTTTCCATTGTATTTATATATATATATATATATATATATATATATATATATATATTTATATATATATATTTATAGTTGTTTTATCTGTATTTTGAATTTTACATCACATTGCATTGTGTCTCACTTACATTTTCTACTAAAGTGAAGATTAATTAATGAATGGTCTTGAAAAACAGGTGGTATTTTATTGATTGATTTGATTGATTAACTTGTAATAAAAAAAACTGCAAAACTGTGTTTGTTTTAAATATTCATTCATTCATTCATTTTATTTTCGGCTTAGTCCCTTTATTAATCTGGAGTCGCCACAGCGGAATGAACCACCAACTTATCCAGCATATGTTTTACACAGCGGATGCCCTTCCAGCTGCAACCCATCACTGGGAAACATCCATACACACTCATTCACACACATACACTACGGACAATTTAGCTTACCCAATTCACCTGTACCGCATGTCTTTAGACTTGTGGGGGAAACCGGAGCACCCGGAGAAAACAAACGCGAACATGGGGAGAACATGCAAACTCCACACAGAAATGCCAACTGACCCAGCCGAGGCTCGAACCAGCGACTTTCTTGCTGTGAGGTGATTGTGCTACCCACTGCGCCACCACGTTGCCCTGTTTTAAATATGTTTATACATATATTTTTCTTCAATGTAGTTTGTGATTCATGGGTGTTTTCTATGTATTTACACTATCAGATTACGTCATGGGACCTTGATCTCTGACTGAGAAATTGTATTGCTGCAAAAGTTTAGCAAAGTGACTTTTATTGACATTTTTTGAAGTTTGAAACAACACATTGTCTTAATTTATCTTGTATTTTATGAAATAAAATAAAAACAATTATTGAGCTGCAAGTACTTTGTCTGTTATTGTATGGACTAATTTCAATATAATTAAAGCACTTCAAACTATTAAAAAAAATCGAATTATGTATGAGCAACTATTACTTAATCGATTTTTTACAGCACAGGGTTAATGGAAATCTATGAAATTACAAGTGATTTCTGTTTTTTTTCCCTCACAATGTGGTACTTTTTAAAAATATATGGCATTTATTTGCCGTAATCATTCAAAGCATCTTTTTTTTTTTAAATAACATCCATCAATAAGTCAATAAACAAAAATAAATGCACATTTTCAGTATTATATTGTGTTACATTTACACATTCAGTGTTCATTGTCATTAGGTCCTTGCAGAGAATTTATTATCAACTTTAATTTAAGCCCCAGAGAGCATTTACATGTACCGTCAATAAGAATAAAGCATGAAAATAAATAAATAATCAGCGTTTTAGTAAAATATGCTGATGTGTGTAAATACGAATGTGCATAAAGATATATAATTTATCAACCATTTACTCTTTCAAATGTATCAGTTTCTGTTTTGTCAAATAAGGTTTTGGTGACGAAGGGGTTAATCACCCAGTCTTTACGACAAGCCGCAAACTGATTCGTAGAAAATGGCGACCCGGTGCAGCTGTCAAACGTGAGAGTTGATTTTGGTTAAACTGGACACTTAATTAAAACCAAGGACTATCGTTTTCGAATAACGCACCTACATTAACCGGTGACTATCGCTCAATCAGCAGCAGAAGAAGCAGAGAGAAAAAGATGTTTACTTCAGTAAGGAGGTGACATTGGAGAGCACAGAGACTGCTGGATATGACTCCAAATAAGTGAAAGAGTCAGATCTTTTTGTGAACTCATCTGAACGTATTAATGAACATTCAGGCATTTAAATAACTGGTATTTCAGTTGCATTTGTTTTAAAATGGCTTGGAGGTCACGGTTGTCTTACTTTGGGCTGAAGCATCTGAGTATTTTCTCGAACCCGTCTCCCTCCAGCTGGACTAAAGTAGTGTCCGATGCGGAGAAGATTGTAGGATATCCGACTTCCTTCATGAGTTTACGCTGTTTGCTCAGTGACGAGCTCAGTAATGTGGCCATGCACGTCAGGAAGCTGGTGGGAACGAAACACCCTCTGCTTAATACCGCCAGGTAAAATTTATGATTGAGGTTGGATTGAGGATGAAGTTGGTTTTATATTCGCACATTCGGACATTCTCCTTAATAATATAATTTCGGAAAAGTATTATTTGCAAATTATAAACAGGGAAATCATATTACCAGCCAATGATTATCAAAGTACAACACTCAAATTGTTTGGAAGTCATACTAAAATGCGAAATGGTAAACAATAGAGGCTGTTAAAATGAACAAACGTGCAAATATGCAACCAACTTTACCTCAATTCATTTATGTCCGTAATTTCAAAGTTGACAACTAAATTTGCTAAAGGCAGATCGATTTGTTGCAAAAATGTAGCCTACTGTTTCATTGGCTGTTACCTCAGCGGAGAAGTATTTGAAATATAAACATTTAGATATAAGCATATTTGTAAAAGTCATATAAACAACATTATAATCAGATTTTTAATAATAAAAAACTACACTCTGAATTATAGTAGTTTTATGCATTTTATTGAAAGTTAAGTGTAACACACTCTCGGTAAAGTGGGTTATGAAATGACAGCCAAAAAAACATGGTGTACGGTATATAAATACCACCTGTTTTTCAAGATCATTCATGAATTAATGTTCACTTTAGCAGAAAATGTGAGACACAATGCAATGTGATTGTAAAATTCTAATAGTCTAATTCAATTCTAATCGTTATAATTTTCAGTCTTGCCACCACAGAAATAAATTACTTTTATATCATATTAAAACAGAAATTCATTATTTTTAATCTCATTATTTTATAGGCTAGTTCATCCAGAAATTATATATTTTTTGTCAACATTACTCAATCTGATGTTGTTTTGAACCTGTAAGACTTTATTTCTTCTGTGAAACACAAAAGAAATTGAAGAATGTTAGTAACCAAACAGTTTAGTTGCAAGTTACTTTTATTTTATGGGAATTAATAAATAAGTAAATACTGTAAATAAAACACTGAATTTTCTCATAACCGTCTTTTGTGCTACACAGAAGACCATACATGAATGATGAATAATGGGAAACTTGTAGCTGAAGGACATATATTGCATGTAGGGTGGCATGGTGGTGCAGTGGGTAGCGCTGTCGCCTCACAGCAAGAAGGTCGCTGGTTCGAGCCTCGGCTGGGTCAGTTGGCATTTCTGTGTGGAGTTTGCGTGTTTTCCCCGTGTTTGCGTGGGTTTCCTCCGGGTGCTCTGGTTTCCCCCACAAGTCCAAAGACATGCGCTATAGGTGAATTGGGTAAGCTAAATTGTCTGTAGTGTATGTGTGTAAAGGAGAGTGTATAGGTGTTTCCCAGTGATGGGTTGCAGCTGGAAGGGCATCCGCTGCATAAAACATATGCTGGATAAGTTGGCGGTTCATTCCACTGTGGTGACCCCAGATTAATAAAGTGACTAAGCCGAAAAGAGAATGAATGAATAATGCATGTACACATGAATCAGAACTGGTTGAAATAAATAGCATTTAATGAATGAAATGAATACCGTGATTTGCACGTAATCAGAAATCGCAAGAAACTGCAATGGGACACATGAATGCATGATTAGCATTTTTCAGCAAGTTTTAAAGCCATGCTGGTGTCAGCGACCGGGTAAACGAATCACTGACGTGTTCTGTTCAAACGATTCAGTTCGCAGAAATAAATCAGACGTCATATAACTAACATGCATGCATTCTTCCAGCCTTCATGGGGCCAATTTATGAATCCTTTATATAAGAAAAAGGATTCATGAATATTTCTCGGAATGAACCTTCTCAGAATGGTCCCAATTAATCTTAATGAACCAAGCCTTCACCATAGTAACGTTGCTTAACTGACTTCCCAGCCAGCGCCAATTTACTACCATCTGCACTTCAGCCAATTAGTTGTGAGTAGAATGAACATTTATTAATATTCATGAGCCAAGCCTCCAATTCAGCAGGAATTCCTCTGCTTGGATATTGGCACAATAATTCAGCGCTTATGAAAACCATGTGTTGTGAAGAAGCCTGTGACATGCATTCAAGTGTCTAGGAATAAAAAAAAAAAACTGAAGTATCACCTGAATATAGAGGTTAAAGTTGCAGGTCATTATTATCGTGAGTGGCTCTTTGCTCTCAAAGGGCAAATTAAAAGACCACATAGAGGCTTCGTAAGTGTTTCCGCCCTGATAATCATCTGAATAATCTGTAGTGCTGACCTGTTCAGTTTGTTCATTGAAAAGCAAAGCAAGCTTAGTCATTTCTGTAATAGGATGGTTGATGGTCTCAGCTATTGTTGAAGAGGGTATTTTAATGGTGAAAGAATGAAATGATATATAAAACCATGTGCACCATTCAGACTAGTCTTTTTAAGACATGTTCATTGAGCCTGGAAGGCTTAATAAATGAAGCTTTTGTCCTATGTTGGTCTACGGGTGAATGTAACCTAATGGTTTTGCATCCTAACTGCAGGTGTCACTGGTTCAGTTCCGGTTTGGGGGGCAATTTAGTAATGGGACGGTTATAGAAATCACTTGAGCAAGGCACTTAACCTCTATGTTACTCCAAGGAGGTTGACCCTGGAAGCAGTGTACTTAAATGACACTTTTAAGTAGCCCTTGCAAAATTTGGGCTGGCTCCCCCTAGTGGCTGCCATTTGCGTTTCCAATCTGATTATGTGCAACTTTGAGACAGACAGCCATCTCTCTCTGTGATATTGTCAGGTTCATTCTGACATTTTTTAAAATATATATATTTTATACTAATAGTAGCTACAATCTGTTGCTGTACACAGTATCAGTTGAACAGCTTATTAATTTATGGGAGTGACAACTGCATTCACCAACTGAACTCCTAAAAATGCTATTAATAACTCTTATAAAAACCTGTGGAGTTTGTATGGGAACAAATTGAAGAACTAGTTAATGCAATTTAACAACTTTCTCATGTTTGTGCAGGAATCAGAGGGAACAAGGCATGTCTTCA
The DNA here is from genome assembly GCA_903798125.1 of Danio choprae. Taxonomy (NCBI): domain Eukaryota; kingdom Metazoa; phylum Chordata; class Actinopteri; order Cypriniformes; family Danionidae; genus Danio; species Danio choprae. Next base: position 13,064,923 of record CAIGQW010000302.1, on the reverse strand, counting down.
CTCATTTGAGTCGCCAGATCTTTGAGGGAAAAAAGCAGCAATTAAAAAAAAATCATGAAAAAGTTAAACCCAAACACTTAAAGGGGACCTATTATGCGAAAATCACTTTTTAAGGGGTTTAAATAGACCTCTATGGCAACAATCTGTGAATATAACCAGCTTCCACTGGTAAAAATGTTATAATTATTATTTTGTTTATAATCGTTGTCCATAATGAATTCTGCACACGCACAAGTTTATTATTTATGGAATCTACTACTGTATTAAAATTTGATTTGTTATTACATTTTTTTTCTTTTTGTACATAGATTTTCAGAAAGGCAACCACTTTATTAGCTTGAAATCATAATGGGAGTAATTACAACAGTTTTGGTTACCATTGACTACTGTTGTATGAACAAAAAGGACTGAAACATTTCTCAATAAATATTTTTCCACAGCAAGTCATACAACTTTGTGCCAATGGGAGTTTTCATTATTTTCATTTTTTTGGCTGAACTATCCCTTGAACTTTTTTCTCTACCTGCTGTCCAACCGAATGACATACAGAAAGTTTTAAGAGGAAATAAAGACTGAGTGTTTGTGTGTGCGGTTGGTTTTAGAGGGAGAGAGAGAGTTCGGGAACCCAATCCGTCCCATCCAGACGACAGTGCTGGAAACAGTAGCCCAAGGGTGTAATAACCTATACACCTAAATCTGATATGACAATCCATTTGGGAGGGGACCCTGTCTTCTCCCCTTAGCATCAGTGCAGATTCAGCCGTCTCCTAAGACGCGCCAAAGATATTTATACGCACAATTGCAGGGCTGGCGAGTCGGGCAGTGCCAGCTCACGTTCCGCTTCGCCTTTCTGTTCATTCTTAAAAAAACACAGACCTCAGCGAAGTTCAGAGCAGTTTGCGGTTGCGGCAGGAGCTCGCAGAGATGTCCGTGACACGTCAGGGGAAGACCTTCACAGGGTTTTTTTTTTTTTTCCACACACAAACACAGGCTCTGTGACAGGAGGTCTCAACAAGGTTCTCTTTGGCAGGGGTTTCCAATCTTTTAAATGCCACAGACCCCAATATGATCATCCTCATGTGCAAGACCCCATCATAAAATCTAGAAGCCATTTTTTGTATAACTGCAGAATTAAACTGTGAAAAAAAATATATTCAATAAACGTATGTACAATATTTAAACATACAAAATTTTTATAAACTCGAAATTTGAAATTAAATTGAAATCATATTTTTTTACCAGCTGTATGACTTTCTTTTATTTGCTAAACACAAAAGATATTTTTAATAAGTTTGGTAACTAAATGGCCGTCATATACCTCCAGAATAAGCACTGCTAAAAAGGCAGGCACTGATGTGCTCTATAGTATTGGACTGTAATATTGATTTATGTATTAATTATATATATATATTTTTTATTTGTTTATTTGTAATGAATAAATTAATTAATCATTACAAATAAACAATAAT
>CAIGQW010000302.1:13028760-13046260 GCA_903798125.1 Danio choprae | reverse complement strand
TCCAACATTTTTATTAACATTTTTTAGTAGTCTGAAGTAATAATAATAATAATAATAATAATAATAATAATAATAATAATAATAATAATAATAAAAATTCCTTACATTTATATAGCGCTTTTCTGGACACTCAAAGCGCTTTACACATTGGGGGGAATCTCCTTATTCACCACCAGTGTGCAGCATCCACCTGGATGATGCGACGGCAGCCATATTGCGCCAGACCGCACACCACACGATTGATGGAGAGGACAACGAGTGATGAAGCCAATTATGATATGGGGATGGTTAGGAGGCCATGATGGGCAAATTTGGCCAGGATGCCAGGGCTAAACCCCTACTCTTTTTCGAAGGACATTTTTTAACGACCACAGAGAGTCAGGATCTCAGTTTAACGTCTCTTCCACTGAGCAGAATAGAGTCCCCTTCACTATACTGGGGCATTAGGACCCACACAGACCACAGGTTGAGCGCCCCCTGCTGGCCTCACTAACACCACTGCCGGCAACCTAGCTTTCCCATGTGGTCTCCCATCCAGGTACTGACCGGGCGCATCCCTGCTTAGCTTAGCTGCCGAAGTGAACATTGTCTGGGCTGGTATTGTAAATTACGGTATAAAAACCCGGTAATCAGCTGCCTGCTATTTTTCTGTTACTTTACTGAATTCTCTACATATTATATTTTATACAATATATTGTTTCAACGGGCCTCACGGTGGCGCAGTGGATAGCACGTTCGCCTCACAGCAAGAAGGTCGCTGGTTCGAGCCTCGGCTGGGTCAGTTGGCGTTTCTGTGTGGAGTTTGCATGTTCTCCCCGTGTTGGCGTGGGTTTCCTCCGGGTGCTCCGGTTTCCCCCACAAGTCCAAAGACATGCAGTACAGGTGAATTGGGTAAGCTAAAATTGTCCGTAGTGTATGAGTTTGAATGGGTGTGTATGGATGTTTCCCAGAGATGGGTTGCAGCTGGAAGGGCATCCGCTGCGTAAAACATATGCTGGATAAGTTGGTGGTTCATTCCGCTGTGGCGACCCCAGATTAATAAAGGGACTAAGCCGAAATGAAAATGAATGAATGAATATTGTTTCAAACTAAGGAAATTACTGTTCACAATGTATATTTATTACATATCATTTACTTTGTTTTCTTTAGTTATCTTTTGATGTTTTTAATTGATTTACTTTTAATTTATGAATATTTTTACTGTTTACATTGACATTACCTAATAAAATGTAACAGTTCTCTTTATTTTGTGATTTATTATTTTTCTCATTTATTACTTTTGAACTGTACCTTGATTTTTCCTCCAACAACTTTTTATTGACATTTTTCAATAGTCTGAAGTGAATATTGTCTGCTTTGGTGTTGTTAAATATGGTACAAAAGCCTGCAATAAACTGCCTTTTTCTGTTATTTTACAGACTTTTTTTGTACATATTATATCTTATACAATATATTGTTTTAAACTAATGAAATTGCTAAAAATATAATTTCTTATTGTGACATTACTAAAATGTGAATAAAAGTCACTTTGTTAAACTCCACAGTTGAAAATTCAGTATCAAAAGTCGACAGAGCAGAGATCAAGGTCCCATAATGCAATTCATATCTGTCACAAAATGTGGAACTGCAATTAACTTGTTGTTTTTTTACAGTGTATTTTGAGCTGTCAACTCTTTACAGTATTTAAAATTTTATTTATTTATTTCTATTTATTTAATTAAACTTATTTAATGATTTTCCTTCCATAATCGGATGGATTTCTGAGTGACACAGGATATTCATTGAGCACAATGGGTGGGACTTAATTGTTTCCATTAGAATTGTTGCTAATGGTTTGCAAAAAAAAAAAAAAAAAAAAGTGTCTGTTTTGTATTCACTGAAGTACAAAACAGACACTCAAAAAACAAGTACAACTCTTGACTTGAAAAGCTCAATACAGACAATTACGCTTCTTTAAAGTATGTTTGAGTTTCCCAGTCATCCTCATACATTGTAAACCATGTCAACATCTCACATGAGTATTTACTTGGGCCACTGTCAGCTGAAGCGAAAGCGACAATAGATCAGTGAAAGCCCGGACAAGAGAGCTCTGCACAATAGACATGATTGAGCCAAGGAGATGCTCCATTAAAGAACAGCATTTAATGTCAACAAGAATTATCCCAGTGCTGTGTAATTACCCAAGCATTGACCAGTGTGTATGTGTGTGAGAGAGCAAATACGCTTCTCTCACACCGACAAACTAAAGCGAATCCCTTCATCAAAGATGTTTTTTCTTCATTTTCTCCTGCTCTTTTCTTTGACGCGTCCCCCTCTGAAGGAGGGGTAAGTGGTCATCAGTGCCAGCGTCTCTCTCTCTCTCGTGTCTGGAAGGTGGTTATCACTGCGACCTCAATGGTCCGGGCTGATTATGATCCTGAACTCAGCAAATCAACATTTGATTATAATGTCTGTATGATGGCCTTTTTGATAGTCGTCCTCGTCTGATAATCAGTGGCAGATGGTATTTTGTGAAGTGCATTATGGTCAACGGGACACTTGACACTCTCTTTGGTTTATTTTTCTGCAAACTAATATTTGGGCTAAAATCAATCAGTTTCTGTTTAATGAAATGTTTGAAGTCACACGTTACTGTTTTACGGGTCCAATTGCAACAAATGAAAATAGCACATCAGAGTGCATTTAAAAAATAATGTTTGTTGTTTGTTCAAAATCCTTATAAAAAATAGGCTAAAACAACACAATTCTTGAGTTGTAGTTTTTTTTAGGACAACCTAATTGTTTTGTTCAATCCACTTAAATTTGTGAAAACTAATAAGTTAACTTAATTCCTTCATGTCGTCCTAACACAAATCGATTGTGTGGAACCCGGCATTTTGTTGCAGTGTGTGCTGTAATACTAACAACAATAATAATAACATTCCTGAAATTAAAACTCACTTATTTTCTGAATGTTCTAATAATTTATTTTCTTTTTTGCTATTTGTTCCCTTGTCTTTGTTATTCCCTTTATGTATTACTAGTCTGCCATTTTCTCTACCTTCTTATGTTTAATGTTGTTCTTGTTCTCCTACAGTTTGTAAAGCGTTCCTTGAGCACTGGCACAAAAATAAAAACAAACATTATTTTAAACTTAATATTAAAAATTGTCTTTTAGAAATCATTAAAGTCTGTACATATGATGTTAAGTGTGTTAGAAAAAGTAGCTAACCAACTAGACAAATTTGAATGGCAAATAAAAAAAAATCTGAATATGAAAATCACAATCTTGAAAAAGAAAACAAGCACTGTAACCACGCCCACTCTGTGGATAGATTGCAGCAGGGTCAGGATTTAACCCCGCCCCCAAAAAAATCCTGAACACAGCAGAGTCAAGATTTAGCCCCGCCCAAAAAATTCTAAACACAAACATGGTGAAAAACTGTTAAAATGCCTTACTCCACAGTACTACATAGTTCACGTCCTTTGTAACTTTTGTTTCAGTAATCCATGTTGGGGCTGGACAGTATATCGAAATGATTGAAATATTGCAAATGTCACAGTATACATATGGTTATGGTTTGTAATAAAGGAGTGATTTAATACAAAAATATCTTTGTGTGTCTGCCACATTAGTAGAGACCTGCAAACAGTATTCTGTCACAGTTTAAGAAGCGAATTGCATCTGGACTGTTTGTAGATCTAACAGCCCTATACAATGTGTGTGTTTTTGTCAGTCAGAGGAACTTGGCTGAGATCACGGAACTGATTCACACGGCCTTCCTGGTGCATCGTGGGATTGTTAATCTGAAGGAGTGGACGAACTCGGATGGGCCTCTCAAAGACATGCAGTTTGGGAACAAGATGGCGGTTCTGAGCGGCGATTTTCTGTTGGCAAATGCCTGCACAGGATTGGCTCAGCTCAATGACACCAAGGTAGTAAATGTATCTGGTAAATGCATGCTCATGTATTTATTTATTTATTATTTATTTTCTGCTTTCTCCACTTCATGGTCATTATTGAAAGGAACCACGTTCTGGGATTGCTACATTAAACAGTACAAATACAGATCTGTTAGTAGTATTCAAAAGTTTGGATTCGGCAAGATTTCTTTTATATAAATGAATGTTTTATTCAGCTAGGGTACATTAGATTGACCTTGATTGATTGAAATGATACAAAAATTCTTAAACAGTTTTTTCATCTGTAATTGAACTTTTAATTCATCAAAGGATCCTTGAAAACGTGTTATCGTTTCTTCAAAATATTAAGAAATACAACAATTTTTTGTATTATTGGACTAATGATGCTAACAATGCAGTAAAATCAATCAGTAATACATTACTTTTTTTTGCATTGAGTACTTTTTAACTGTATGTAACAATATTACTTTTGTTACTGTACATTTGACCAAATAAATAAATATTAAATTATATAAATATTAAATTATATAAATAATCTAAAGAAATGAATAATAACATTATATATATTATATACTACTATAACTACTGTTGGCGGCGCAGTGGGTTGCGCTGTCGCCTCACAGCAAGAAGGTCGCTGGTTCAAGCCTTTCTTCAAGGCATTTCTGTGTGGAGTTTGGATGTTCTCCCCGTGTTTGCATAGGTTTCCCCCACAAGCGCTATAGGTGAATTGGGTAAGCTAAAATTGTCCGTAGTGTATGTGTGTGAATGAATTTGTGTGGATGTTTCCCAGTGATGGGTTGCAGCTGGAAGGGCATCCGCTGCTAAAACATATGCTGGATGAGTTGGCGGTTCATTCCGCTGTGGCAACCCCAGAAATAATAAAGGGACTAAGCCGAAAAGAAAATGAATGAATGAATAATAGTATAACGTTTTGAAATATATAAAAATAAAAAAGTTATTCTGACGTGTGCATAATTGTAACTTTTTCGTGCTGAAGGTGTAAGCCATTTTTTTCATCATGTTTGTGTTTTTATGCAAAACACTGTAGGAAAATCTTCTGAAATCCATCTCAAAGACTTGCATCTCTACACTGTCCTCTCTTTGTGTGTCTGAGTGTGTCCGTCCTCTCGTGCTCATTTCCATACACTTGCGCTCTCCCTCATTCTCGTGTGTCCGCGTGTGTGTGTGAGCATATGTCTCCTACACCCCTCATTAAGTGTCAGTGTTCTCCTCCAGCTCTAATTAGAGTCGCAGTCAAAGCAGCGTCTAACTGCATGCGGCCCGCAGCCCCACTGCCTTGCTCAGCTCACACTTACAGCCGCTCTCAATATCATACCGCATTCAAATGGCCAGGACAGATGTGAAGTGATGGCACAATACATCAGGACATGTCAGAGCAGTGTTAGCCGACCTGTTTTCTCTTATACAGCCTGTTGATATGGCTCAGATCATCCCCCTGAAGTGCGTTTCTTTTAACTCAGAGGCTCTGTTTTAGCTGCTTGCTACTTAGGTGAGGTTCAGAATTAAATGGACCGTCATAAGTTACTGACTTGAAAGGCTTTACATAGACAGCGACTCCCATGTATCATGCAAATGGAATTTTTTTTATCTAAGGCACACAGGAGCTGCGACTCGTGATGGGATGAATATGCATAATACACACACACACATGTAGATGTATAGCTTTGAACTGCTTTATTCTGTTTAATTAATACTTGTAAAAAGCGTACATTGCTGTTTTAAAAAAGTATATTTGAAAGTCTCTCTTGCTTACATGGGCTGCATTTATTTATTTTTTAAATACAGTAAAATATTTAAACATTAAATTGCTATGAATGAAGGCTGCACGGTGGCACAGTGGGTAGCACAATCGCCTCACAGCAAGAAGGTCGCTGGTTCGAGCCTCGGCTGGGTCAGTTGGCATTTCTGTGTGGAGTTTGCATGTTCTCCCCGTGTTTGCGTGGGTTTCCTCCGGGTGCTCCGGTTTCCCCACAAGTCTAAAGACATGCGCTATAGGTGAATTGGGTAGGCTAAATTGTCCGTAGTGTATGTGTGTGAATGAGTGTGTGTGTATGTTTCCCAGTGATGGGTTGCAGCTGGAAGGGCATCCGCTGCGTAAAACATATGCTGGATAAGTTGGCGGTTCATTCCGCTGTGGCGACCCCAGATTAATAAAGGGACTAAGTCGAAAAGAAAATAAATGAATGAATGAATGAATGAATCATGACTGTTGTAATATTTTTCCATTTACAGTACAATTGTTTTTATTATTTTTTTGTTTCAATTTAAGAAATTTTCCCCATTTCTAAGTTTAGAAAGCAAAATCAAGTTTACTTCCAAGCACCCGAGACCTGCTTAAACACACGTGCCCCAATTTGGGATTCCCCATATTAGAGGATTTTGCTTGTCATACCATAATGCTAGTAGACTAAGTACAAAAGCATTTTCACTTTAGAAAGCCAAACATTTGGTCTCTCTGTGTCCGTGTAACACACACAGACACACTCGGTTGCACTAAGCAGCAGTACGTTGACAGGATCTGTCACCAACTGCGACTCTAGAATGCAGCGCTGCAGTGGAGGAAAACAAACTCTTTTCCTTTTGCGTGGCCTCAGACACACACGCACATGCACACACACACACACACTCTCTCACACTCACTCCTGCATGAGCGGACGTGGAAATGACTGCAGGGGATTTAGATGATCAGCAGATTGTGGCCACTAATATAGAGAACAGATTCTGTGTTTTTTCTCTAGAGGAGCTCAGCATTCAGACAATCAGGACTAACACCTGATTTATTGTGTGTGTGTGTGCGTGCGCTCGCTCGCTCGCTCGCACTGAATTTGGTGGTTTAAAAGGACAGAAATTTGTATAATGACCTACGTATTACAACTTTGAGGTGGTTTATGAGGGCATGCCTGATGTCCTTCTAATTCAAAAGCTTAAAAATCATAACTTTTGACATTCAAAATTTCCCACCGGTATCCTGTGAGGGTTAGGTTCAGGGGTAGGGGTGGTATAGTGCCATAAGGGTTTTAACTATATAAAATACATTACTCCTATGGAGAGTCCTCATAAACCACTAATACCTAGTGAGTGTGAGTGTGAGTGTGTGTGTGCGAGAGAGAGAGAGAGAGAGAGAGAGAGAGAGAGAGAGAGAGAGAGAGAGAGAGACTGTGTGTATGTGCATACTCTTTAGGTAGATGATGTGGTGTAATACTGTGGCTTCAAGAGTGTGTTTGACGTGTTCTGTAGCTCCTCCTGCTGGACCAAAATGGAAATCCTTAACCTGAGCACAGGTCAAGGGTGTTTTTTGTTTTTTTTTGCCTTAACTCTTGTATAAGGAAATAAGTATAGTTAGAGAATTAGAAAACGATCAGTTACAACTGTATCCTTAACAAAAAAAAACAAGCATTTAATATTTTATGATACTGGAAGATATTCGAAAACCTTTACATTTAATGTCTAATTGTGTTGTTTTCATTTTTATTTATTTCACTTCAGTAATATTTTTGTAATCTTTAGTTGATTTGTTGTAATTAATGTTTATAACATCAATAAATAAAATATTCAAAAAGAAAGAAAAGGATTTTAAATAGTTTTCCTTTTAGATTTAATCAAATAATTGTAACTTTGAGAAATGAAAGATACTTTCAAGACTATTTTAAACTTGCGTTACCCAAACTTTTAAACCATAATGCATGTACACTAATATGCAAAAACAGCTCCATCGCATTTTCATAAACACAATCTGTACTTTTGATAAATAAATACAACACAATATGCTAAATGTTTCATGTTGTTTCATGGTCCGAAACATTTAGTTTCCTCCACTAGCAGCTGTGGACAGAAGGTCATTTTGAGCCCTCATTTTAGGAAACACACACACACACACACACACACTAAAGAGAGTACCAGTAAAATCCTTCTTTTTTTTTTGTGAAACTGAACCTGTTGTTCAGTGAACCATGATTTAAACCCACACACAATCTGTTCTGACCCACTGAAGGAGTGACTAACTGACAGCACATCCAGCCAATCAAATCGCAAGCCTCTTCTGCTTAAACTTGAATTTACAATTAACTGCAGTGTTTTAAACATGCGTTCAGTTTTCTACTCGCCCCTTGATGTAAGTGACATTCAGCCAGCCAGAACGCATCTTCCTCTTAAAACTGCCTTGTATGTAAATGAGGGCGAGGCACATTAGTGGTTCAGTTGAGTTAGCGTGAGAGCATTAGCGGTGGAAATCAGACGTTCCCTCTCCACAGCAAAGCGCTTTTTCCCCCTGATTGATCTGTATTATGTATCGCGGCCTTGAGTGGGATCCTGACTTAGTAGACTGTGTGTGTGTGTGTGTGTGTGTGTGTGTGTGTGTGTGTGTGTGTGTGTGTGTGTGTGTGTGTGTGTGTGTGAGAGAGAGAGAGAAAGAGAGAGAGAGAGTGGGATTCTGGCTCGACACTAGTATAAACGGTAAAGGGATCCGCGAGCGGCTGTCTCCTCTTTCTTCTCCTCACAGACCTGTCGGCGAAACACGACTCCGGCTGGATTTGGGAATGAGACGAGACGGAGGGAGGGCAGCTTATCTGATACTTTCCAAAAAAAGCCCCCCCACCACCACCTCTTCACATACACACAAACTCATACGAAAGACACAGACATAAACAAACACATATGCATTCTCTCTCTTACACACACACACACACACACACACACACACACACACACATGCTTTAATTTCTGGTGTGTGAAGCCACACATCTGGCTGCGCTATAGGGGCTCTGTCTTCTCCAGGCTCTTGGTAGAGGAGTCAGGTTCCTCGCTGTTTCCTCAAAGATCTGGTTACTCAGAGGGCAGAGAGACAGAGAGAAGGAAAGAGTGAGAAAAACAAAGTTTGAGAGAGTAAGTTTGGGGGTAACATAATATTAAATATGAGCGTCTGGGATGGAAGGCCTCGGCTGTTGGAGTTCCCCGGAGGTTCTGCCTGTGGTCTCGTGATTCAACGGGCAGGTCTTTGGGGAAAAGAGGTGAACGAGTGACGGAGGGTGAAACTGAGGTGGAGAATGTAGCCTAGGGCAACGGATGGAAGGGATGGGGAAGAAAGCGTGTGATTAGATGAAAGATGGAGCTGTCAGTGAGATACTCCAGCTGAATGTTATGTGGAGGATGTAACAGAGTAGCGACCCCTTCAGGAGAACAGTAGATACTACAGGATACAAAATGCTAATAATTTACTGCTTAAAAAAAGAAAAGAATTGACTTCATTTAACTAGCCTCCTGTAACTTTAAACCTGTATGAGTTACGTTTCATCCATGCAAAGGAACTTGTGAATTTTAAAAAAGTTTTAGTAGTAGTTTTTAATTAATGTGAATGCGGAGTTCTGCTTTCAATGATGAAAAATGGCATCATAGTAGTTTAATGTCTTCATTTGTGTAACTAAAATTTAGGTTCTTCACTGGTTGAAAATGAATGAATGAATGTACATAAAAAAGTAATGTTGAATTTCTTCTAATATATATTTATATAAAACAACATACCTACTCTGACCTAAGATATAGACATTTTTTAGGCATGTAAACAAAAACAATGGTGGCAACATATTTCCTGTTTTACATTTTTTAATTTCTATAGCTTCCGAGAATCCAAAAAGAGCCACATATTGATAAATAATGTTATGAAAGCTGTTTTAACATTAAGTTGTGATTGAATTGCCACTTGTTACAGTTATGAAATAGTTTGATAACAAGCAGGAAATGTTCATGGGCCAATGACATGACCACATTGAAATGGTCTATAGAAGTCATATTATATCATACTAGCTTTCCTGTCCATTCTCTACAACACTGTCCTATCAATAACGTGAAAAGGTGAAAACCCTTAAAGAAAACTTCTTGCTAATATATGAGTAAAACATCATTTGAAGGATAGTGGCAATGTATAAAGATAAAGGATAAAACTCCGAATATTTGAATATGTCATCAAATCGTTCTCGTTCCAAATTCTTATGAAGACATTTGACCTTACTCATAATAACAGAACAGTTCTATTACAGAATACAATATTAATGTATTCTGTGTGTTTTCAAAGATCAAGGTTTCTCTAGAAAAATGTGTTAATATCCTTTTGGAATGGTTTTCTTTTTTTAAAATTTTTTTTATTCATTCTTTTATGATTTTTAAGACTAGGGCTTTAACCTATGATGTGCATTTTGCATGTATATTTTATGGTTCCAGGGAGCAGACACTTAACACTGTAATATCAAATGATTTTCTGTAGTTGTGAGTATTTCTGGGCTGTGAGCACAGTTTTAAAACTAATACTGAATCAATAAGCATGTGCAGATGTCAGGACCCTCATTAGGCTCCGTATCCTCTGGACGTTTCACTGTTTTGACTGGCCATCTGTTTAATAACTGAAGTGCCGGTTATTCTATCTGTCCCTCAGATGCTCTTCAGACTGAGTGGACAGGAAAAAAAGTCTTCCCATATTCCCAAACAGCTCCTAATGTCCTAATAAATGCTCATTTCTGAACAGATGGGCTTTATCCACTATCGACACTCTTATTCGGAAAGTCTTTATGTGGAAAATATTTTGCTGCACTATGTGTCATAATGATATGTTTGTTGTAGGTGGTGGAACTGATCTCCAGTGCTATCGGAGATGTGGTGCAAGGAATCTATCACGAGAGCTCCGGTTCTGCAGAGGTATGATATATATATACACTACCACACATGACCACTAGAGGCACAAACCAGAGATGGCCACTGGAGTTAGTGAATTGGGCTTGAGTTGCATTTTAATACACTTAAAAGTTGACCTCAGACTCTATTCAAAATGACTTTAGACTTGACTAAGCTCATCAAAACCTGCTGCAATTACCACATATGACCACCGCTATGGGGCATAAACCAGGGATGGGCAGCACACGAGTTAGTGACTTGAATCTAAACAACTACTGTAAAAAAAAAAAAAAAAAAAAGTTACTGCCTTAATTTTAAAATTAACTTTTCTAGCCATCGCAATTTATATCAATCAAACTGACTAAAAAGATTAAGTTAAACTTTGCATAACTTTAAAAAGAAATTGGTTGAAACTTGATTAACTTATTGAAATAAGTTCAAGTAACATAAAATCATGATATGATTTACTAAACTAAATGTAGCATTGTGTGTGTGTGTGTGTGTGTGTGTGCGTGTGTGTGCGCGTGTGTGTGCGTGCGCGTGTGTGTGCGTGTGTGTGTGTTGGTTTATAGGAATAGTTCACCCCAAAATTTTAATTCTGTCATCATTTACTCACCCTACACTTGTTCTAAACATTCTTTCTTCTGTTGAACACAAAGAAAGATATACTAAAGTTAGTGTTTTTGTTCCTACCATGGACATCAATGGCTGCTTTTTCCCCCCCAACATTCTTTAGAGTATCTTGTTTTATTTTGAAGAAAGAAATTCAAAAAAGTTTAGAACCACTTGAGTGTGAGTAAATGATGAGGAAACTAAAATTGAGGTAAACTTGAGGTGAAAAAAAAAACAAGTCAATCTTTGATCTACTAAATAATATACTTTGATATATCTAAATGCGTAACCATGTCTGATAAATGTATTCTTGGTAACTTGGGATACATGATGTACATATCTATACATCATAGCTACATCAGTGGTATTTCAGATTAAATAATTACATTAAAAACACATATTGTGTCTTTAATTAAACTACGATATAATCCTATAAGTGTCCCTGGTTTATTTCTGGAATATATACTTGATCTGTATAATGTGCCATTGTAAATAGGTGTAAGAATTAATGTATAACAATAAGGTATGAAAAGAATTGAGTTTTTTTTTTGTCCACATTTGACACAAACAAAGTACTTAATGTTGATGCTGCCAGATACAAATAACTTAAATTTGCAATAATAGCTGAGCAAACTGTCATTTCTACAACATAAATTGAATCTTCATGTTTTTAGATAGACGATAGAAGGACCATATATACTTTAATGAATAATTTTATTTAGAGAATACACATTAAACAGATCTTTACAGATCCACAGTGAAAATATTTCCACAGCCTCTATTTATGGTTTTAATAAACATGTACCATATAAGATAAAATGTAACTTTTCTCCTCGTAAATAATTTATAATGGCGTACAGGAGGAATGTTTTTAGTGTTTAATGTTTCATATTCAAAGCTTTCAAAACAGAGCTAACGACTGGACAAGCAAACAGAGGTAAACACGGACTGACTTAAAACATCTGCAAACCGCTCACAGTAAATAATGAATGACAAAGTTTTCTGTGTGAGGCGAGGAGGAGGAAAAGTGATGGAAAAGGCCTCGTTTATGTGAGAGAAATGCAACAAGGGAGGGAGAGAGAGATTCAAGTTACTTTTACCCTTTTTAGAGGAGACGTTTCCGAGCAGACGTTTGCATCACCTTCCCTCCTCCGGTTACACCACCCCCTCTATCATACCACCATTTTCTGTTTACTTTCTCTCTCTCTCTTTTTTTTTTATTCTGAAGTTACATCCTTAAAGTTTCCTGAAACATTCTGCTTGTTTGGAAATTGAACTCTAGAAATATCCATTTGGTTGTGGTTTTGGGGGCTTTTTTTCATATGCTACCTTTCATGTATTGTGTAATGTAGTTTTTTGTGAATGAAAAAGCTTCAAAGATGAAAAAAAGAATCAAATCTAAGATAATAATTTTATTGTGCCCTAAAAGAAATGATTCTGAACTGCTGAAACAAGTCATCAGCAATTCCTGTTTTAAGACCAGAACTGTAAGACCAGAACATTTATTCTTAGTAATTTGCATAACATCCCGTGATCTTCATTGGTTGGCCACAAACAATATCTACCTTTTCCTCTTCTACTCTGATACCTAAAGGGATTTAGGTTCACTATAAAAATTTAACTTCTGTCATCATTTACTCTCTCTTAACTTGTTCCAATCCAGTTTGAGTTTTGTTTTTGTTCTGTTAAACACAAAAGAAAATATTTTAAACAATGTTGAAAACCAGTAACCTGGGCTTCCACAGTCTGAAAAATATGTACTGGGGGATATCAATGGTTACCAGTTTCCAACATTCTTCACTATATTTTCTTTTGTGTTCTACAGAACAAAAAAAAACTCAGATTGGTTTGGAGCAAGTCAAGGGTAAGTACATTTTCACTTTTGGGTTGACAATTTCTTTAAGTTGGTCTGTGTTGTCAGTATCTATTGAAACCAAATATTTGTTCTAACAAAACTCCCATTATAATCACTGATTTTTTTGGACGCCATTGTTTATTGTGGAAGAGTCTGTGATTAATTGTCATTGAGCTTCTGCACACTCAACAATGCATTGCGATATGTGCTGATCCAAGTGCAAAACTGCTGCTCTAACAAATTTTAATCATTGAATTCACTTTAATCATGTAAGCAGTATGTTTGATTGAAACACTGTGCCATTTGACCAATCAGAGCAGAGTTGGCTGGCAGAAATAATAGGTTTAGAAAGAACGAATCTTCAAATGAATCATTTCAGACTCTTTGATATTTTGTTGTTGTTCATTTCTTATGCTCACCATAGCTATAGTATGTGTATCAGTATATAGTATTAGTTCACCCAAAAAATAATAATTAGGTTATTAATTACTCATTCGAGTCCCCTGAGACCTTCGTTCATCTTTAAACACAAATGAATATTAAGATTTTAGATTAATTTCGAGAGCTCCCTCATCCTCCATAGACAGCAAGGGTCCAGAGATGTTAAAAGTCCAGAAAAGGAACCAAAAACGTTGTCATTGTCAAAACATTGATCTTGAAGCTTTGTATGATTACAGTTGAACCACTGAAGTCACATGGAATGCTTTGAAAATGTTTTTTCTTGTTCTGGCCTGTTTCATAGCTTTTTCTGTAAATGGAGGATGAGGGAGCTCTCAGATTTTATCTCAAATATCCTAATTTGTGTTCTGAAAATAAACGAAGGTCTCGGGGTATTGGAACAACATGAAGAAAAGTAATTAACAACAGAATTTTAATTTGTGTGTGAACTTATCCTTTCATGCAACATTGCTGAGTAAATGTTTATTTTCTTTCATGTGGGTGTAAAACTGTGCTTGCTTGATTGATTTTTTTCTGCAGGAGGACAGTCTAACAGTTGCTTCCTGGGAAGACCAGACATTTCTGTCCCATGGTGCTTTGCTTGCCAAGAGTTGTCAAGCAGCTATGAAGCTGGCCAGACACGGTACAGAGGCTCAGAATTTGGCTTTTCAGTACGGAAAACACCTCGCTTTGGGACACAAGGTGAGAACAAGCTGTTTCTCTCTACTTTCTGTCTGCTGGAGCTACATTTCTCTTTGTGTAGAAACTCATATTGTACTCACAGTGTTTCATGATCTTCATGGATATACTGTATGTGTGTTGTGCAGCTAAACTCTGAGTTACAGCCTTTTGTGAAGAGCGGGTCAGAAGAGGCTGTGTTTAGTTTGGACTCAGCTCCTGTAGCCTTTCACAGACAGAACGTAGGACCTGAGAGATGGCAGCAGCAGCTAAAACAGGTACCAGAAAAACACATCGGAACAGTAGAATCTAACATGCTAATAGGCTGGTCACATATTTCACCGTGAAAAAAAGTTTTAGGACTTTTAAAAAACATTGGCATAAAACGAATAGACTAAAGATCGGACACTACTGCAATATTCTAGGCCATTTTGTAGTATAAATAGTTTAAGTAGTGTATTCACACTGAAATATATTCTATAAAGAATAGGTGCAATTTAAATACACGGATGATTCACTTATTTAACATTTAAAAAGAAGTGTGTAATGTTGGACACTTCACAGACTCAACGGCCGCAGTTTTGCTCAAGTAGCGGAAGGGGCGGAGCTCTGCACAGTTTAGTTCCAAGCCTAATTAAACACACCTGATCAAACTAAATGAGTCCTTCAGGCTTGAATGAAACCTACAGGTAAGTGTGTTGAAGCAGGGTTGGAACTAAACTGTGCAGGACTGCGGCCCTCCAGGAACTGGCTTTGACACCTGTGAACTAAATGAATGCTTAAGTTTAATTAACTGATTGTATTTTTATTACATTACATTACGATGTCGATGCTGTAAAAGGAACCTTATAAAATTGTAAAAACTCACAGAAATCTTTTACCGGAAGTTTACCGTTGGCTGAAAAACAGTAGCTGTGCATATAGCCCATTGACACAGGGTTCTGCCAAAAGATAATAAGGCGATGTACAAGAAGCATCATTGTGGCAAAAAATATTTCTCAGCTTTTATTTACATCTGAACAAAAACGAAATCTTAAAGTCTAATTTGCCATGGGTATGAACAATTTCGGGCTTGACTGCATTGCAGTTTTAATGTATTTATTAACATTATGTGAGCTACGTGTTGTCTAAACGCTGCTAGCAGACAGTTTTACTGGAGTATAATTGATATCTAACTGAGCAGACCGTTTTATCATCAATTGAAGTGATTCGATGAGATTTTAGCCTCTAGACTGGTGACAAAACACCATTACAGTTCAGATTTCATCGTGTCAGCATGATGTTCACAGGATTCATATATTTCTGTCTTTGTTTCAGGCCCAGAATATGTCTAGACAGATTGATTACACCAAGGTGAGCGACTCCTATTTTATTTATTTATTTTTATTAAGGGAGAGAGAAAACGGAACAACGGCCTCATTTCAGTTTCATCTTATTCACAGAACTTGTGTAAAAGTCAGTAAATCAATTGATTATTTTCACTCTGCCAATGAATAAGTGAGATTGTCTATCGAATCCATGAGAAATCCATCCTTTTGGTCAGACCACTAATCAATGAATCCAGCCACAATCCTTCTGACGAAACATTCATACAGTTATGATGCAGATCGATTTTCCAGGAGTCACTCATGAAATCATTCCCATGCTACCAGGTTGTGTGTGAATGTTTACAAACAAACATAAAGGGAAGTTCATTCATATCCATTTGATACAAATGAACCAAACTTTAACTGTTTATGCTTACTAAAATGTGTGTGTATATAGTATACACTATCTGAGCCTGGACTACAAAACCATGTCATACTATGTGTCAGTTTACCTTGTTAGTATATGACAGATTTGGAAGAGATCTTGAAAAAAACTGAAATCTGAGGATTGCAAAAAAAATGCAATACTGAGAAAATAATCATTTAAATTTGTCTAAATGAAGTGCATATCAATGCACATTACTGTTAAAAAATATATATTGATGGAACACGATCTTGAATCAATATTCTAATGATTTGGGCATAATAGAAGAAGTAATCATTCTGACCCATGTATTTTTGGCTATTGTTAAAAATATACCTGTGCAACATAACACTGGTTTTGTGGTCCAGGGTCTCATATATCATCTATTATTTATACAATAGCTTAATAAATAGTAATAATTAATACATAAAATATTGATAAAAGAGTTCTCAGAGTTTATTTTGGTTTTAAAGTGTATGCTAGCATGGAAAGCATTGAGGGTCAAAAGTCTTTAAAGGAACCTCATGAAATTTGATAATGTCAAATCTGACTGTCAATATATCAACAAGCACACTGCAGAGATTTAAAAATCTTTAAATTAAGCATACATATTGCGATCTTGTCAACATATATAGTTTGAGCATAACAGGTAATGAAATTACTGTAAAGGGGGAAAAAAATACTAGAGTATAATTTATGAGATTGCAAAAAAGTTTTTTTTAACATATTTTTTACATAAGCTAACATGGTAAATATTAGTGTACGACTCGTGTATGTATGAGTGTGTGTGTGTGAATGTGAGAGTGTATGGGTGTTTCCCAGTAATGGGTTGTGACTGGAAGGGCATTCGCTGTGTAAAACATATGCTGGAATAGTTGGCGGTTCATTCCGCTGTGGCAACCGCTAATAAATAAGGGACAAAGCCAAAGGAGAATGAATGAATGAATATTTACAAAGCATTTATTTCTGTTAGTTAAGTTGAATTTCCCCATTAACAAACACATCTTTGATTTTAATGTATTGGTAAATATTATTTAATGGAAATGAGCTAACAATAGCAAACAGCTGTATTATTATAACTTTAACAAAATGAATAGCATATCTACTCCTAGTCGCATCTAATTTGACCTAATGGACCTTATTGTAAAGTGCTACCATTTGCATAATTACAACCGAGTTTCTCATTATAATCAAACATCTAAATCTGAGTGGTATAAAAGTAAAAGGTTTAAGAACCGGTCATTGAAAGGTACACATTGATTGAGCTGTGCTGTGAATATTGGCTGGTTGCGATCCTTCGTGAGTTTGCTCTCTGTAACTGATGGCAAGTTGAGAAATTTGATTTCCAAAGTCAAGAGAAGAAGAAAGACAGAAAGAAAGACGGGCGACAGAGGAGAGGGGGCAGGAAGAGGAGGAGGGCAGAAGCAGCTCGGGTCGCCGTAGAAACAGGATATTAGGGGATAGAGTGACAGGTTTATTTGTAGAGGAGACAGAGAGACGGTTTGACAGCAACATCACACAACATTCTCCTTCAACGGGGCACAGACAGACACCTCACACACACACACACACACACACACACACACACACACACACACACAC
>CAIGQW010000302.1:13012796-13028750 GCA_903798125.1 Danio choprae | reverse complement strand
CACACACACACACACACACACACACACACACACACACACACACACACACTGTTATCTCTGTTATCAGCACATAAATGTGACATTAATATCTCCAGTATTCGCCTTCTGTTTTTGTGTGTGTGTTAAAGTTTCTCTGTCAAACTGAAGTTTTTCAGTTTTGTTTTTAAGTACTGTACATTAATGTCAAGTGACACTGTAGCCATACAAAAAATTTGACAGCCAGTTTCCTACATCTATGTCTCTCCCCTCGTTTTGGGTTTCTTTTGCTCACATTAGCGAAAGCAGGTCTCTCCTGCTGTTTTTAACTCTGCGCCCCCAAGGGCTTCTTAGCACAACACATCCCAGAATTCATTTGGCAAAATGGCCTCCAGCAAAACATGTTTGTAAAGAACAGAGGAGAGCTACAAGGCCATTTGCGTGAGGGAAAGGGTGGAATATTTTGGGCCTTATTTAGTAATTATTTATAGGTTTCTAAAAATTGTTGGTTTTGTCAATTTTGGTATATTAAATTATATTATCTGTGTGATATATTGATAATATATTGTTGGTATTATTAACTATGTATAGTGTAGGTTTTTGGAAAGAAATTATAATTTTTATTCAAGGACACATCAGGATTGCAGAATTAATTAATATAAAGTCCACTGTAAATATATATTACTATAGAAAATTATACAATTGTTTTTAAATAAGTTGACGTATTTATTTCCACTGTATTTGTGTTAAACTAATTATAGCCTTGTTTGTAAACTTTCAAATCTTTAAAATATCTATCAGAACAGTTTTATTTTGAATAATATATCTGTCATCATTATGCAGTAGAGTTTATTAACCAGTATTACATTAATTGTTCATTTTACAGGTGTTACACTATTAAAACTAATAAATGTTTTGAAAGTATTGCTCATTGTTGGATCTTATTAGCTAATGGATCCAGATTAGCTATAAATTGATCTGTTATGATCATTTATTTTGCAACAAAAACTTGTTAATCTGTAGAAATTGGCACATTTTGAGCATCCTCGCCTCCAAATTCAGTTAGTAGACTATTGCGTTTCCTGATTGAGTTTCATCAGTTTGATGGAGTGATATTAAGATTTCTCCTCATTCTTGCGTGTTCTGCAGCTCCGGGGCCTGATAAAGATGGAAAGAGGCGTCAGCCAGGCACTTGACCTGTGCAGTTACCACGGCAACAAGGCCTTAGAGGCCATGAAGTGCTTCCCACCCTCAGAGTCTCGGTCTGCGCTGGAAAACATGGCCTGTGCCCTTAACAAGTTCTGAAGACGCTTCCATTCTGGATGTATACATGAACACAAATCTGACACAGATCAACGTTGAGCCTGTCTGAGATGTGATAATGTTTTTTTTGGCACTGTTTTAAGAGGACTTGCGTTATTTTTGTGGTTTCTACTTGTGCTCCACAGATGATGATTATGATTTTCATGTGGAACGAACTTGCACACAGTCGAGTTTACTGGACTTATACACACTCTATGCATTTGGTCACCAAATCAGCTTTATCTTTTTAAATAAAATGAGATTTCTTTTTGGGAAAGAAAAATCAATGTGTGTTGTAATGCTTTATTCTACAATTTGTGTGATTCCCTGCATATGTCAGTATTTCTATACAGCACTTTAAAATGACAAACAGACATTAATATGGCTGTTGGCTTCTGAAATATTTATTTATCATCTATGAAAATATTGTCATTGAGCTGACATTGTCACTCACTTTACTAAACATGTCTTGAGAGTCAGAAAGTATTCACTGTGTTATGAAGCATATTAGAATGGAGATATAAAAACTAAAAGTTTTGCTTAAAACTAATCTCTCATATTAATTATCATGAGTTCAACAAATGAGTAAATATTGAGTAAGTTACATTTAAAGGTGCCATAGAGTGCATTGATTCAATATGTTAACCTATTCTCTGATATCTAAATAGAAGGTATGTGATGTAGGCAAGTTAACAATTACTCCAGGAACTGTTTAATATGTTCATTTATAACCGCAGGAATTACCCCTAAAATAAAAAGCTTTATTGTGATGATATTTGGAACGGACCTGAATATTAATGAGCTCTCCTCTGTTCACACACAAACACACACATCGTGATGTACTCTGAAATACACACATGCAAAATAAGCTTGCTTCGTTTGTCAAAAATATTTTAACAAACTGAGCAGATGCCTTGTTAACAATCTTCGACAGAAGTGGTGGAGAGGTTTAGGAGTGAGTGAGCTATCTTTATGCCAGATAACTAGCTAGAATTTATGTTAGAAAACTAGTTTGCTCCTGAGCAGTGTTTTGCATGAAATATTGGGTACATTATTATTATTATTATTATACTCAACAAAAAGGGACCAACAGAGATTTTGAGTTGTCTTTCATGAGTATTTGAAAACACAGGCAGTAAATAATACCAACCTCCACATAAACAGATGATTTTTAAAATTTATTGCCACCCATTCAATCAAGAAAAAGAGCTGAGTGATATGACAAGATGCATAAACATGCAATAAACACTTATACTCAGCAGTTTACAATTGTTTGTTGCCTCACTACAAACATACACTACAAATTTCATAATATATATTAAACTAAAAAATATATACATTTGACACTGAATAAAATATAATCTGTATATCCTGCATTCACCCTTGGCTAACTAATTTCCATCTACTGAACTCTTATTATTTAGCTATGCCCAGATTTTCCTTATATATCCAGAGTTTCCTTCTATGACACCTTTAAGACATATTATTGTCATTTTTTTATTAAACTTTAATAAAATAATACCAAACACAGCTGGAGCATTTGTGAGCAACACTGCAGTGCTTAATTGAGAAATTAATTGGTTGAACAAATCATTTGATTCAATGATACGTTCATAAAGACGGTAACTTTCTTCATTTCTAAATGAATCAGCTGTTCTGAATTAATCTAACCAGGGACATTTGCCACCCACTGGCATTTAGTAGCATAAAACACACCTAAGGCCTATTCACATTAAGGACAAATACAATACACCACAACAATAACACTAACAACACAAAACAACATCACATCATTTGTTTTTTTCAGTTAAAGACCGATAAAAACATTGACAGCCAATCAGCATCCATCCTGCTTTAATAAGCTCAAGCATTTAAAGTGGCAGGCAACTTAAAAGCCGCACACACTTATAACAAACATCATTATCAAGCATTGTTGTGGACGTTATATAAAGTTACTGTTCTCTGTGTAAACGAGCTATTTTAAAAACGTTTCACTATTATAAGTGGAGGCATTAAGCAAAACGTTTGTCTGTAAACCAATGACAGTGTGTGAGTGTTTGTGTGTTTGAGTGTGTGTGTGTGTGTGTGTGTGTGTGTGTTGTGGGTGCCCGGGGTGCACCAGCAGCAGTGTTGGCAGTAATAATTAATGAGGTGAGTGTGTGACCTGAGTGAATGGGCAGGAAATGCTGCAGTATTGATCAGTTTAGCGAGAGGGCTGGCGCCAGCCTGGGCAGCCTGCGGTTTCACGGGTGACCACGGGGGGGACGACTAGGGTGTGAAGTGGGGCGTAGGGGAGTGACAGACAGCCCATGGACCACACACACACACTTGAACTGCCTGAAGGACAGAGAAGGAAGGGGAGAACATGTATGTAGGAACATTAGTAGCTTAAAGTTCCTTCTGTGTCTCTTTCTGGCCTCAGATATGCTGGCAGGATTTTACACTAAGTTTGTTTGTAGGAGCGGGACGACCCTCTGGTCATACATGAAAAATTCATTTTGGCCTCAAGCAGACCTGAGAAAAGCCCATCGTGCAAAACCGAGGACAAGGACGGAAAGAAAAAACAAGCTGCTCTACCTGACACAACACCACCCTTTAACACACACACTTCTGTGTCCTAGGTTTGTTCAGACTTTATTACAGTTCCTGTCATCACAAATCCATATATCAAACTGTAGAAAGTGATTAAAAGTATTTTGAGCAATGAATTGTAGAATTGAACATTTTGACTTTTATATCTCATTCGGATTGTGTAAATCACATTTAAAAGTCATGTGGAAGTTTGCCTTATCAAATCAGTCACAGCAAACACTTTACAGACTGCAGGAAATCAACGAGCTATTGCATTTTCTGCCAATTGTCATTATTTGATCCTTTGCTTGATAGGAGGGAATAAAATAGGATAGAATGGGATTGAACCTGTTTTAGTGAACTGTTCAAAAGAAAAGTAGTTTTAAAAAGAATTTATTATTTAAGACCCATTACCGATGCATCAAAAGCAGCTTGTCATTGCATAAAGATTATGCAACCAACTCAGATTAGATAGTCAAATATACTGGTAAATAGCTTTGTGGAAACAGATAAACATTATATTGACTTTCAAAAACTTAAAAAATAAAAAAACAGCCTGCAATTGCCATTTATTATACATAAAAATGTATAAAATCGGACGACACTGGCAATACTGCTCTTAAAAAAAAGCTCACATCTTGTACAATCCTTAATTTGTGTTGTCTGAAGGAATGAAAAGCTCAGAGTAGAAAGTCACATGCTGTCATCTTGAAATTACAGCAGTTAGGATATGAATGTAGCAATATATGAAAAGCAATCAGAATTAAAAAAAAAAGTTTACAATATTTTATATAGGTTGTAGCATCCAGGGCACACATAAGCACAAGTACTATTTTCACACACTTGTCCACCCTCTCCATTGTAACCAAACTGTGTCAGCTCACTTGTGAGTTTACGTCCGCATTTCATTTTGCAAAGGTAAGCTTGCCTTCAATACTGCTGTAAATGCACTCAGGAACATTAGCTGAGGCTGTAAAGGTAATATTGTTTGTTTTGTTGCATAGACCAATCGTTTCACTACATAAGACCTCAATGTATCATCAGATGCCACAGGTTAATTTTGTTTTGTCCATATAGATTTCTTTTACTCTCAAAGTAACAAAAGCTGTTGACTTTTACAATGAACAGCAAAATAAAAACTTCTTTAATGTTCTACTGAAGAAAAAAAATCTTGGATGGCCTAAAGGTGGAGTAATGGCATAAAAATATATAGCTACTCCCATACATTACACATAAATTTAAATATAGAAGAATCCAAATTTATTTACTTATGGCTATAATACTAGCTTTTGTGAGAGCTAGCATAATTCACATTTGTTTAGTTTGAAAATATGTACTACTATCCTATAGTTGATATTTTGGACATTCAAAAACATATATGTGTTATGGGGGTCAGACGGCGGCTTATCGAAAGTCAGACATACACACAGACTTGCAGTGTGAACTTGCAGCCGACAGTATCATCATCCTCGTAACTTGATACTGTCTGTTTTTGCGCATGGAAATGATTTTTGCGGTTTGGCGATTTGTGGCAATCTGAGCCCTTGATGACATGGTGGCTGGATTCACACAGGTGAAGCAAGAGAGAGAGAGCGTATGAAACCAGCTCCACTTTAGCAAAGCTCAAAGCTATTTCAACACTCATTTTTTCCCAGCAGACAGATGACGCTTCACCTCCTTTTTGTGTTTGAACAACTTTAAGTTATTTTGGGACTGGAGATAGTTGGTTGGAGATTAGTCACCTACTATAGATTTGGTTGTTGTGCATTGATACAACATTATTTAACAAGACAACTTTTTAGGGCTTTGTATAATACTGTTATTTGTAAGAGTTCTTGCAGGAAGTTTGTCGCATGTAGACTTTACCTTCAGTCTGTTGTAGGTTGATGGATGTCCTGGATTCTAGTCTCTTTTCGGTTACAGATGTGTGAAACTCTTCACCAGCACCACCCTCACACCATAATGTTTTCTCTTTCTGGTACATTCCATCAGTCCAGGTGCAATGACAAACCAGAATAAAGCAATACAAAACATTGTGAATTTAGAACAGCTAGAGGTCATGTTGCTTTATACAATGGTTACTACACTAAATAATAATTATTATTATAAATAATTTAATTATTAAAAGCAAAGAATGTACTTTTTTCAAATTTAAACCATTAAATACCATGCTTCTGCTAGAAAAACAGACCCCGAGTAAAAACCAGACTGGTAAAAACAATTTCCTCACACGCATAGGCTTACCTACACATCTCTCAGCAGAAAATTCTTGAAGTAACACTTACGAAAAAATAACCATGATTTTTTACTAACATTTGTATAGCCAGTTTTCCTATTGTTTATTAGTGGTTAGTGTAGTAAACGCATGGCTAATTTGTGGCTACCGTGGTTTAACGCGTTTTGTTTGTAGTAAGTGGTCACGTGAGTACGTTTGCGCGGTATGAACGCGCCCCGCTCCACCAATCGAAATCAAGAAACTGTCCAAGCGTTGTATTTTTTGTTAACCATGCAAACAATAACAAGTTGATGCTGTTTTTCTTACTAAATAAAAAGAAAATGACAGCTTGTGATAAATTATAAAAATATATAGTCACTTTGTAGGTAGATAACGCAAATATATATTGTCCTGTTGGCAGACATTTAAGATTAACACCTTTTAAAAGATGATATATTACATGTTCTTAAATAAAGGCATTTGAAGCATTTATGCAATTTGATTTGATTTTCATCAAATTTTCTAAAATGTCAAAACTCCAAATATTTATCAGCTGACAGAGCAAGTGAGCCTATCCCATAGAGGCCTTTCCTTTCCCTGAGCAAAACAAAATGATGATCGTATTAGAGCTGGAGGACAGAAGGCATAAAATGCATTATGTATAAAGAACTGTTTGAAATGTGGCTTTATTGCTGAAGCCTACCCTTTATTTTGGCAATAAAGCACTAAAATATCCTCACTCGATTTGACGGATGTGATTCTTTCTCTCTTGAGATAAAAAATGAGATGATCGTCTGCCAAAATGAGTCTTTAACGAGCAGCGCGAGGCTCCCCGTTCAGTGCGCGCGCGCGTCCCACAGAACAGAAGCGCGAGCATCATCGCATGAGCGCGTGATGGATCAAACAGCCCACATTACCTGAATAATGACCGACCGGCGCCTCAACACACCCACATCTCAAAGAGCCACTGCTCCGTGACTTAATGCAGACATCGCTAATGCAGACATTACTAATGCGCGTTACGGGACATTGGCCACATCGGGCGCAGCTGATGATGAGTGTCTGAGAACAGTTTCAGATGTGCGTTTGCGTGCGAGGACGAATGAAGCAGTGGATTTGTTTCACCTATTTGCTTTAATAGTGCATGATGTTGCAGTATCGTGCTTGGTCTCGAAACAGACAATGTAGTCTACACCATTACATATTATGTTGTAAAGAGTTGGACTTCCTGGTCTGGATGTATGAATGTATGTGCGTTTTTATTTTAAAACACTTTACTTTACAGTCCCAGTACTGACTGACTGACTGGCTGGCTATCTATCTATCTGATACAGCTTTGGTGGGTATTCCCAAAATGTCGCTTGCAGTACTTGTCATATCCACCAGACGGCAGTTAATTGACAGACGGGCAGTAAACAGCCACCAACCTTGGACAGTTAATTCAACTTTATTAAAATGTAGTTGCTGTTTAATTATTATGAACAAGTTAAACGCGCTAAACGAAGTTCTGGGTTTTAGCTGTTGTTGTGAAAAGAAAAGAAAAAGATTTTTTAAAATCTAAATTTTTTTTGTTAGCTACTTATTTACAGCATGCCTCCGTATGCAAACAGTTCTAGACATTTTAAATTCAAAGACAAGCTAAATGTTTTTTTTATTTAATTTTTTGGCCAGATGTTGGATTTATAAAGAGTGAATCAAGTCCACCATTAGCTAGGCGATATAAACATCTATTTCCATAGAAAAATAAAAAACACCTATATTTACAACCCAAATATTACATGTAAAAGCTTTTTTGAGAACAAAGTACAGCCAGACAATTCGTGGAAGCCCATCGTTTACTTTTCTTGGTGTTGCTTACATTTCCAATGTTGACTAATGTACGTCATTTATTTAACTGTACCACCATCAAATCAATAATGTTTTAGATTAACATAACTAAAAGTAATAAAATACTTAACAGCCTAATATAACAAAATCGTTATTTTGCTAAATATATTTATATTTGTAAGCACTATTAATTTCATCATTTTCGAGCCCTTTTACCGAAAGCATGATTTCCTAAAACTAATGCAGCTATACACGGTATTTGTTGGGTCACAAGCGGCTATGACGCGGGTGATTTTATACTCGTGGAACTCATGTGCGCGACTCGAGGGGCCTCTCGAAATGACTGGGTCACGAGAAGTCCCACACCAGCGCGCATTCCGCGGCCACGGCGCAGCAGCTCGGGGATTCACGTGGGGTGGGCTGGCAAAAACCCACAGCAAACCCACAGCTGTGCGGAAATGACACAGTACCGTCACGTCACGCGAGAGGGCACTGACTAGAGAAAAAAGCAGCGAAGAGAAACACGGACAACAGTTACCCGTGGACAAATCCACTGGATTTAAAGACGCGACCATGGCCGATGCCTCGTAACCTACTGCACACGGCTGCCCGGCGTCGCAAAGGTGAGTTTGATTTCAGCCGCACAGGTAGCGTGTGGCGAGAGACGAAGCGAAAACTCATCGGTGGATGTTTTTCTTGCCGCGTCACGCAAGAGGGAGAGTTGCGCACGGGGAGGGAGGGGAGACACGAGAGAGAAGGGCAGGACTCAGCATTACTGCAAATACATTAACAGGACATTGTTTCCTAAAGACTTATGAAGTAAGCAGCGCTGCGGGGGAGCCGTTTGTCCGCATGACTCCCCGGTTGAACCGATCCGTGGGGTTTCCACTGGAAG
The DNA here is from genome assembly GCA_903798125.1 of Danio choprae. NCBI lineage: Eukaryota > Metazoa > Chordata > Actinopteri > Cypriniformes > Danionidae > Danio > Danio choprae. The sequence continues at coordinate 13,019,964 of CAIGQW010000302.1, read as the reverse complement.
AATGAGGAAGTGGAGCCGGTGGCCGGGGGTCTGTACGGTGAAGCAGCGCCTCTCCGGTGCTCTGGCGAGACTTCACGGTGCAAGACATGGAAAACAAATAGGAAAACAACCTCACATAACTTTACCGTGGAGAAAAATCAGTTTGAGAATAAAGTTAGGCATATATCATCATTTTCTCACGCTTGTCATAACAGTTGTGTCGTTTGTAATACTGACTAAACGGTCTCTTTGCAGGCAAAGTGCTTCCTTTAAAACATAAAATAAAATAATTGTACAGAAACTTTGTCAATGTCACAGGCCGATATTTTGAAATTTTCATTCATCGAACAGCTCCTGCAACTAATGACATGAGTAAAAGAAAACTGCAAAAATACATTATGTGATCAGAGGACTGTCAGATATTAACGGATATCACGGGTCTTGTGTGTCTCTTCCCAGGACATGAGCTCTTCTGTGTGCATGGTTAATGCAGATGGACACGTGCCTGATAAAAGTATGTAAAGATTCACAGTAAAAATATTCTCACTTTTCTTTGCCCATGCAGTGAGAACTTTCATTAAACATAAAAGCTGTGTACTAACATGCATCACATCAAATAAACAGTCTAAATCGAAATTTCCGGCCAAATCAACTGACTTACCTTATCAAATCAAATCAACCTGGTATTGGGATTATTAGTGACTATTACATGAAATGAAATAAAGTAGACAGCGCTTAAAGTGACAGTTCACTCAAAAATGGATCTTTACTTTCTTTTTACTTACCCTTGAGTGGTTACAAATCTTTATAAACTTCTTTATTCTGTTGAACACAAAAGAAGATATTTTGAAGAAAGCTGAAAACCTGTAACCATTGACTTCCATAATAGGAAAAACAATTACAATGGGAGTTAATGGTTAAAGGTTTCCAGCTTTCATCAATATATCTTCTTTTGTGTTTAACAGAACAAAGAAATTCAAGCAAGTTTGGAACAATGAAGGGCGAGTAAATGATGACAGAATCTTCATAAATAAAACATACACACAAATATAGCTGATTTAGTAAAACAAAATGACAAGGCGTTTGAACTGTAAATACTACCCTTCAAAATGATTTAATACAAAATATTTATCTGTTGATTTGTTTATCTGGGCACATATTTCTATCTTCTTGAAAAGGATGAAAAAAAAGTCACGTTTAAAGAGATGCATGTTACTACCAGCTATAAATCTAAAATGGAGTAAACAAAATCCGATCCTGTCACCTCATTACAGCTGCTCAAACTTGTGAGATAATGTTTATCAGTATTTCTGAATAATTATAAACACTTGAGCTTTTCTCTAGGCGTTAAAGTCGAGAAAGATGCAGAGGATGTTATTGAAAACACAGAAGGAAAGATGGAGAGCTTCTTTAAGAGCATTACAAAACGAGCATCTAAAGGTTCTGAGGTGGAAAGGCCAAACAGTGGGAAGAGGATCAAGGTGACAACACCGGTAAGTGCCTAAATTGTAAATGTAGATTTGCTAAAATCACAATATTAATTCCTATGCAGGTTTAACACAGTAATGGTAGAATTTGTCATGATGCCTTAAAGGGATGGTCCACCCAAAATGAAAATTTACTCTATATTTACTCACCCTCGAGTGGTTCCAAACCTTTATGAGTTTCTTCTATTGAACACAAAAGAAGATAAGCTGAAGAAAGATTAAAACCTGTTACCATTGACTTCCACAGTAGGAAAAACAAATACTATGGTAGTCAATGGTCACAGGTTTCCACCTTTCTTTTATGTTCAACAGAACAAAGAAACTCAACGATTTGAAACAAGTACAGGATGAGTAAATGATGTCAGAATTTTCATTTTGGGTGAACCATCTCTTTAACAAACAGGCAATTTCTGCTTAGACATTGTTCTTGGTGCAAACTATTAACAGCAACATCTCACACTTACTTTTAGGCAGTTGAAAACCTCCTTGACAGCAGTTCAGATGATGGAAGCAGGTCTTGCTCATACGTCCACAGATCTTCTCCAGAGCAGATTCCCATCGCTTCATACAGAAAACCACTCTACAGCATCACACATCGTATCTCTGAGCGTAAAGCTGCATCCAGTCTGGACCAGAATGGAGCCCACAATGGGGTGAGAGCAAGCCAGAATGGTGTCCACTTCCAAAAACTGGGTAACTCTAGAAAGCACCATATGTTTAAGGCTTCCCCAACTGTAGGGGTCACAGGGTCTCCTGCTGCCTTGGATTCCCACCTCTACCCGCTCATCGAGAAGATGTTTTTCCTCCTTAACACACTGAATTCCAGCATGACCCAGCTACACAGTAAGGTGGACTTACTCTCACTGGAAGTGACACGAATCAAAAAACAAATGAAGCCCTCAGAGATGGTCATGGAATTTCAGCCTCCTCCTGAATACCAGCTGACCAGTGAGGAGCTCGCACAGCTGATGGAGCAAACGTCCACTGCTGGTGAGCTTGGCTGTAGGCTCCTCGTTCAACTGTTTCCAGAACTTTTCACAACAAAGGAATGTGTGCACGGCTGCAGCACATGCAGCCTCACAAGTAAACGGACATTAGATTCATTGCATCTTCAACTAATACGCAACTATGTGGAGGCCTGCTACCCGCTAGTGAAAAATGAAAACGTCTGGCAGACAGAATGCTTGCTGCAGATCAATGACTTCTTGAATCGTTTCTGGGCTCAGAAGGACATGGAGAGTGGTCAGGTTTGTGACAAACAGGCTCCAATGGTTGTCGGGTTTGACATGGAACCAAATCACACCTGCCATTTCATTAGCGAAGATGCCCAAGATGAAAGTCTTTCCCTCAACTCTGGAGAGAACAATGATGTTCATCCCAACAATGTCAGCTCGGATGGAGTGCTGGACTCCCATGAGGCTGCTGGTGATGACTCTGAAGACTTAACTTCCCCGGAGGAGCTTGTCATTTTTTTGTTGAACAGACTCTTCCCAGAGGTGTTTGAGGAGGGCAAGTTGCCAGAGGGCCACAACAGCATTGGACAGTTAATCACTGACTCGGACAGACTAGATATTTTGCGGAAATACATGGAGGCCAATTTCCCTGACATCCCGGAGGAAACCTGGTTGCAGTTGTGCGTACAACGAATGGAGGAAGCACTGGAGAACGCTTCAACCAGTGGAAACGGAGAAATGTATAACACTACCCGTCTACCTGACAACATCTCCATTGTTAAGATGAGTGACCTGTGTGATTACGAGAAACCAAATCGCAGGTCTAAGAAATCATGGCTAGAGCCTGTGGATTTTGACAAGCTAGAGATTCCTCCTCCGAACTTTGATGTTCCTCAGGAGTATTTACTTACTAAGGAACAGCTAAAGAATAACTACGAATGCAGTCTATCAATTGGGAACTTTGCATCTCGTCTCCTGGTCCTCATGTTCCCTGAGCTCTTCACTAACGAGAACGCACGAAAATACTACAACTGCAGCGGATCTCTAGGCAAGAAACAGCTGGATCCTTTACGAATCAGTCTCATCCGACATTATGTACAACTGCTCTACCCACAAGCTAAGAACGACCGCGTGTGGACCCTCGAGTTTGTCGGCAAACTTGATGAACGCTGCAGACGACGAGATACCGACCAACGCCGTTCCTACCAACAACAGCGGAAAGCCTGTTCACCTGATCAAGACCCTGACCTGAATGACTCTCTGCTATCTGCTGGCCAAATCAATGCTCTTACTTCAGATCGTCTGAAAGAGGACTTTGAAGTCCTGTCTTCACCCCTGGAGAAAAGCAGTAAAGATTTCTGCAAGATTCCTCTCGAGGACCTCTCGGTACCCACCCCAGACTTTCCAGTGCCTTCTGACTACCTGCTTACGGATGCTGAAGTGAGGGAGATTGTCCAACAGAGTCTGTCTGTGGGAAATTTTGCTGCTCGCCTTCTCGTCCGCCTCTTCCCGGAGCTTTTCACACAGGAAAATTTGCGGCTGCAGTATAACCACTCTGGAGCCTGCAACAAGAAGCAGCTGGACCCCATGCGCCTTCGACTTATTCGTCATTACGTTGATGCTGTCTATCCTGTTGACAAAATGGAGGAGGTGTGGCACTATGAATGTGTGCCAAGCATCGACGAGCGCTGCAGACGGCCCAATCGCAAGAAATGTGACATTCTAAAGAAGGCAAAGAGATCAAACAACACTGTGACTTATTCTTAAACAATGTTCCTGCAAACTGCAGACCCGTTTTCCTATTTTACACAACATACCTGTTATTTGCACAAGTCCATAAGCTGAAGCAGATTTTAACCTGTCCTTGTTTAAGGTACGGTTTGGCTGGTTGAGTTCAAATGTTGGCCTTTAAATGGGACATATTAGTAGGTGACAAAAAAGCTCGGAAGCCACTATCACCTGACAGATATTAGTGTTACTATTTATATGCCAAAACAGAGTGTTGCAGGAATGACATCAGAACACGGAAGAATGATATTCAGTGTGTTCCCTAGTGTAAAATAAGGTCTCTGGAAAACATAATTTCTACGTCTATGACATAAACTGCACTTGCACCCAAGAGGTTGTAATGTATGATTTATAAAATACTCATAACAGTTCAGGTTTTCAATATGGATGTATCCAATTTACATTGCAGAGAAGAAAAAAAAATCATATTGTCAAGTTGCCTTTACCAATTTATTTTTTCCTTAAATTGAAAAACCCTATTGGAAACCCCCCTAGGCAAATATAGAGGAACCAATTGTGAATTAATCTTCCAGGCTCTGACATCATTCTTTCACTACTCTATATTATTGATGTTATTCTAATGTCTAATTAATAGATAAGCTAAAGGTAGCCTTAATCAATTTAAATGTAAACTTTTAGTTCTTTAAAAAATAGGTCACTTTAGTGTGGGGTGAGGGGAGAGAAGATATATATAAATATATATTTTTTGTTTGTTTTAAGTTGTAGCAATGTTGCATCACTGGCTTTTCTAATTATCAGCATATTGAAGTATGTCCTGCCTTACAGGAAGTCGATCTTAATTATCTGTACTAAACTATAGCACCAGGTTTTATGTTATATATTTTTAAATAAATAAAAAAATCACTTCCTAGTCGAGATGTGTTTTCATGTTAATTTTTATTTTACTCAACGAGGGGCAGTGGGTATCTTGTTTACCAAGACACATCAAATTTGTGTTTTGTGTGTTCCAGTCTGAAATCTACCAAAGCCATAAAGACAAAGGTCAAAACAAATCAAGCAATTATAATCAAGGAATCAGAGATCCTGAAAACATTTGAAATTCTAATAAAAAAATTCTGTGAATCTAGTAAATACTATACCAATTGACAATTCATATAACCAAAACCACCTCCAAACAATAGGATGTTTTTGTGACCTGTAAAGTTCATAACCTCTTCAAGTAGTCTGAACCACTTACGAGAACTACTGTCAAGTGACTTGATGTGAAAAAGCTTTTGCTGGCCAAAGAAAACACCTCAGAATCAAATGGCTGGAGAGTGGATTAGGAAATACCACTTTTGTCCCACTTTCTGATCTTTCACCCATCAAGCACAACTTAAGTCTTGGTCTTCAGTCTTTGTAAACATCCTTTCTGGGAAGTCGTAGATATTTCCAGCTTCTTAGAATTACTTTTAGCTTTTCGCCATCTTTTGTTTCTCCAACCACCTTTTTTAAGATCACCCTCTTTAGCACAACTATGTCCCCTTCCTTGTCCTCATTGAGGATCAGATCCAGAGTATCCCCCACCGTAACCTGTAAGAGGCAACAGTCAAGTGTTGCATTAAGGTGCACTTTGTGCTTATACTTATAACAACCACCAAAAGCAATACGAGTATGTTTAATGGGTCAACTGGCATTAGACATCTATAAAGGAAGCGGTTTTTTATTTTGCCACTAGAGAGCAGTGACTTACCATTTTACTCTTCTTGGACAGTTTTTGACCATTCAGTCTCAATTTGAAGCTATAGAAAGCATCCTCAACATTACTGTGAAAGAGATACAGCTGTTAGTCACTGCCACCGGCCAAAAAAACACACTAAAAGTTCAGTCTAAAAAAATAAAGTACAGTCTAAGCTGAGCAATATCAGTTTTTTTTTACAAGGTAAAATGAGAAGCTGAACTAATATAAGAGATGTTCTAATGTGTTACAGTCATACAAGCTAAATGTATACTGCTCAAAACATGAAGGGAACACTTGGAGTTACATTGTGTTATTTAAGTCTTCTCTTTATTTTTTGAGCAGTTTATATTTAACTGTAACATCATGTATGCGTTTGAACTGAAAACACTAATTTGCAGCTCACCAGTTTGGAAAAATGAATCTCTAAACATGCTGAACAGGTTCTCTGACTTACTGCCGTGCAATGTCCAATCCAGACTTCAAAACCAGATCAAAACGTTGAGACTGGATGGCTTTCTCGTGGTCTTTGTAGTCTTTTGGCAGGCCTGGGTCATCTTGAATCATGTCCTCATAATCGCTAGCCTCTGCATTCTCCTCTTCCTCCTCCTCTTCTTCCTGCTGCACTGCTTTCTGCTTCCCTTTCTTTCTTGTGCTCTTGAGTCGGATCTGATGGAGAGTCCAGCTCTGCCGAGCGTCCCATGATTTTGGTCCCATTGCCATCCGGTGTGTTTGGGGAGTGGCTGAACCCCACAGCTGACGAGCGTGTAACATCCGTGGGCACCACATGCTGAGGCCGGAGCCATGGCATGGTGTAAGCAGCTGCAGGGAGTTCAGTCTGCCCAGCTGCCGCAGGGCCAGGGCCTGCACCGACAGACTCTGCATACTGTTACTCTAAACATTAGACACAAGAGGAAAAGATCAGGGAAAAGGGATAATAAGCATGTATAATTTACACTGCTCAGAGACATTGTATTTTCTAGATTCATATTTAAATACAATGGAAATCCTCTAAAGCAGTGTTTCTCAACCACGTTCCTGGAGGACCACCAAAACTGCATGTTTTGGATGTCTTCTTTGTCACACCCATTACAGGTCTTTCTGAATCAGGTGTGTTTGGTTAAGAAGACATGGAACATGTGCAGGGCTGGTGGTCCCCCAGGAACGTGGTTCATAGACACTTCTCTAAAGCAAACTCATGAGGTGAATACAGGGATGTCGTCTTATTAGTATTAAAGATATCCAAAAAATGCTGGCCATTTTTTATTTATATATATATATAT
>CAIGQW010000302.1:12976848-12996225 GCA_903798125.1 Danio choprae | reverse complement strand
TGTGTGTGTGTGTGTGTGTGTGTGTGTGTGTGTGTGTTTTATGTCTGCAGGGACGCGAGTCTGGTATCTTACAGAGATACAGCCTGCCCAACATCAGCCTCCTGCAGAAATATTCCCTCACGTCCAGACCATATCAGCTCTCTCTCAATTGTAACTCCAGGTCTGATTACTCTCTTTCATTTTCTCCTCTTTACTCCTGTCCCATTGGAACTCCTGGATATATCAGAACCATTAATGCTGCACTAATAATGCTTGCGTGTTGAGATATGGTTTGTATTGTTTGTTTTTTCAGTCGGCTGGCTATAATAGATATTACGGGTGTGTTGACCTTTTTGGACGTAGAGACGCGAGGTTCAATGGGAGATGGAGAGGGCGGGTCTACAGCCGGAGACCCATCTAAATTTGAGCGCAAGGATGTCTGGGATATGAAATGGGCAAATGACAACCCAGATCTGTTCTCTATGATGGAGAAAACCCGTATGTATGTCTTCAGAAACTTGGACCCTGAGGTGAGACATACTGTAGAGAATGAAATCCAATAAAAAAGAAGAAAATAAGTTATGTCAAAGCTACTGTAGTCTGAGATATGCAAGGATCAGGACGTTCTGCTGCTTTCAAACACACACAGCGGCACTTTTAATATACATAATGTATTTATACAGTAAAAACTTCTAATAATATGGCCATACTTCACCACTAGCCCTAAAACTCAACCCTCACAGGAAACCTGTGGCAAAATTTTAATGTCAAAAGACCTTAAGTATGGTTTTTATTTTTTATGTTTATTGCTAACATTTGGACCTCAGTATGTGACTTTAAATGACATACAATTGACATACATTATTGCCAGGTGTACTAATTATACATAGTACTCAAAATATGTTAAATTATAAAAAATCTGAAGAAATTAAAAGAAAAAGGAAAAAAGAAGTAACTATTTACATTCATGGTGTGAACGTGTCCTAATTCAATTCCTTCCAGAATAATCTCAAATGACCTTCATTATACACATAGGTATTAGACAGAATACATTGTGAATATGTTATTTTATTGTTGAACCATATACGTATGCACACATTAGTATATATTTTTTTAAATGTATGATTTTTAAGCGTTTTCAGGCATGTCCCCGTAAACCATTTCATACCCATGTCATTATACAAAAAAACTGTTCTTGTAAACCACCAAAACCAGTACACAGTAAATCAGAGCACATGGCCTGTAGTTTAGAGACCACCCACAGACAATTTTGTACTTACAAAAATAGCAGGAAGTATGGTATATAGAGTGAGTTCTCGCATTGCACACTGTATTTACACAAATGTCAAACATGCATTATAATAAGTAATCTTTGTGAAATTTGAATACAAAAATTACTACTTGTTTTGTGGCAGTGTGAGTGAGTGAGTCTCTCATGTCAAATTTATGTTCTGCTTTGAACACAGGAACCAATTCAAACATCTGGCTTCATCTGCCACTTTGAGGATCTGGAGATCAAATCTGTTCTTCTGGATGAGATCATGAGGGTTGGTTGGAATGTGTTGAATCAGTTTAATATGGAATCTGAATTTTCTTTTAAAATTGACATTTTTGTGAATTTAAAACTATTGCAGAACTGGAAAATAACATTAAAAAACATAATGGTAATGAAAACAAACTCATCTTGGAATGAGAATAAATTGTCATATCTCTATATTTTTACAACATGCATCTTAATTCATTAAATGATGGATGAACCTTCAATGTAACTTTTATTTTGTAGGATCCAGAGGTTCCCAATAAAGATTATTTAATGAACTTTGAGATCCGCTCGCTGAGGGACAGCAGGGCGCTGATTGAGAAGGTTGGAATTGAAGATGCTTCTCAGTTTATTGAGGACAATCCCCATCCGCGCCTCTGGTGAGACTCACACTCATTCCACAAAATAAATGGGCCGGTTTAGTTGTTTATGCAAGCAGACCTGCATGAGGAAAGAGGAATACACAATTGAGAGCACTAAGGAACAGTTACGCAATAAGGAACAGGTCGGTAAAACATGATGTGTGCATTTATGTGTGTTTTTTCTGCTTTTTTTAGAGATAGCATTGCTAAGTATGTGCGTGTTACTTGGAGGTGGAAAATATGAGGTCCAGTTTTATAGTCTGAATGAATTGTGAGATACAGTTTTATGATCTGAAGGATGATCCTGGCACTGACTGGGCAAGTTAAAAACCAATACAAGTGCACTTCTGTTGAGCCTCTCCTGCAGTACAGTACTACCTGGCCTTTGAGAATGGGTTTGTTAATATAAAATAAAATAAGCTGTAATATAAATAAGCGCTTTTCTCTGCAGTTGTTTTGGGTTGTGTTCATTTAGAAAAAATAAATCTTCACCTAAGACAGAGATGAGAGAGAAAGAGAGATGTTACCTGTAGCCATAAAACATAGCGGTCTTGAAGCGGCTCTATTGATTTAGCGGCCCACTGGAGTTTTAGTGGCTCTGTCAGTTCTCACAGCACAAGGAGGAATTTCAGATTGCACTCTTGTTGCAGAGCCATGGAGGTAAACACTAGTGTCATGTTAGCTCAAGTATAATGTCCTCCACCAGTGCTTTAAAGCATTATACCTTCATCTAACTGGAAATACTTAGAATTTCTTAAGTGAATCTTTCTAAAATCTTCAAAAGTATGTCCATGTCACATTTGACCCCCTAATCTAGAAAATAAATCATAATTAAATATATATTTTTTAGTATTTCAGTATTTATATATCATGTTACTGAAAATGTTTTTGTATATAAGCATTTGCTTTAGTGCCTTTAAACATGTCATATTATTCTTTTTTATGTGAACATGAAAGTTTGTGTAAGATTCACCTTTTAGTATGTTACCCAATGAGGGGACATTACTGCTAAAGCTGGAGAATGATTCGTACATGAATATCGTTTAAAAAAGAAAAGAAGCAGAAGCCATGTATCTGCTTCCTCTTTCATTCTGTGTGTGTTTGCTTGAATGCAAGTGTAAGAGCTGAAAAACTCTGTTGTTTGGTCCTGCTCATCCTTAACATGCCAACATGCCCGAGGTCAAAGGTTTTCTTAGCTTTCCATGAGCACATGAAAAGATCCCAGACTCTTTTCATCCTCTTTGTGCACTTGTTGTTACTCAGTTCTCCGAAAAACTGTCAGTCCTTCAGTTAAAGGGATAGTTCACCCAGGAAAATGAACATTTACTCACTGTTTACTCACCCCCTCAAGTGGTTTTAAACCTTTATGAGATATTTTGAAGAAAGCCATAAACCTGTAACCATTGACTTCCATATATTTGTTTTTCTTACTACGGAAGTCAATGCTTGGTCAAAAAGTCTTCATTTGTGCTCAACAGAAGAATGAAGTCAAACAGCTTTCTAACAAGTAAAGGGAGAGTTATTTATGGCAGAATTTTTATTTTTGGGTGAACTATCCCTTTAAGTGTCTTCTGTTAAACACATCTTGCTATTCGCAGATACTCCAATTAAATAATTTGATCAAAACTATTGTGTCTGTCAGGATCTATAAATATAAATTTGAGGTGTTGATCGTGAAGTTACAAATGCTCTGTACTTAATAAATTGAGTCAGTTATTTTTGCGTTGGCCTCCAGGCGTCTGTTGGCAGAAGCGGCGCTGCAGAAGCTGGATTTGAAGATGGCTGAACAGGCGTTTGTGCGCTGTCGGGACTATCAGGGTATTGAGTTTGTGAAGAGACTGAGCAACCTGCAGAGTGAAGCCATGAAGCAGGCTGAGGTGGCTGCTTACTTCAGCAGGTTCGAGGAGGCAGAGAGGATGTATCTGGACATGGACCGCAGGTAAACACGCATGTATACATACTGTCATTCACACACTTTTGATGTGTCCACATTTGGCATGTTTTAGTTTAATTAAAAACAAAAAGAGTGGGTCTCAAACGGCTTTCAAATGAAACTTCGGTGCAATGTGCACTAGCAAAATAAACATTGTAAATTTTTATTTCACTCTGACTTTCTATGTTAGGTAAGTTTTGATGCAAAATACAGGACATAAAACTTGTTAACTTGTTAGATGAAACTAAAAGAAACATGGAATTTAAGCTTGTGTGTATAATGTAACTCATAAAATTAAAGTTACACAGGTTACTTAGGGAAGTAACACGTTTAAAATCAATCTAAAATAAATAATTCTAACACTAAAATGTAATTATATAATACTTGAAGGCACAGGTAATGAAGGCACTCCTTCAAGGCCATATTACAAATAGTACTAATTTATATTTCTGTTATACATTACATACAAATTTTTACAATTTTTTGGGCTTTTTACCAAACAATAGCTATTGATTTATTTTTCTTCTGGGATTCAACAATAAAATAGCATAGATTAAATTAAAGGAGTATCAAATTTAATAAACTACACAGATGGATGGTTTTTAGTTGAAAAAAGCACTCAAATCAATTTCCAAATATGTTTCTGTTGGTCTGGATGTGGAGTTTTGTTTATGTGGTTCTGGCCAACATTTTAATTATTTAAATTAAAAAGCAACAGAAATCAATTTATTTTGAATGTTCATTTTTCATCCTGCTCCCTCTGGTCTCTTCAGGGATTTGGCAATCAGTTTGCGCATAAAGCTCGGTGATTGGTTCAGGGTTCTGCAGTTGTTGAAGACTGGATCAGGTGACTCTGATGATGCTCTTCTAGAGCAGGCCTATAATGCCATTGGAGACTACTTTGCAGACAGACAAAAATGGTAGGCTGCTGTACAAGTGTTGAATGCATTCAACTGATTGTTACGTATGTTTCAGTGACATACACTCATTTAACCATAAACCATATCAAATGTTTTCGTAAGATTGAAGAAATATAAATTCCTTGAACTTTTTTTTTTTCTTGTTAAAACGGCAATTTATAAACTATTTCAAAATTTTTATACGTTTTATCTGTGGCTATACTATGCTAGTAGAACAGGGCTTTACAAAAGAACCAAGACACTTTAACAAAACCCATTTATTTTGTAGAAATCACACTGATTAAAATCAAAGAACAACAGTTGTAGCATAAAGGAGTATAACTGGAATATCGTGTCTAAAATTGTTTGGAAAGCGTGAGGCGCATCGATTCCAGCAATTTTGCACTCGTGCTCCTATTGCATTTGTCATTGCTAGGCAACCATCAACCATTTTCATGGTGCGCATTCTTAAAAGTTGAGATATTTAAACTCATGTTTTCCTGCGCCTGGAAAACATGAGTGCACCTCCATTGGAAATGATGAACTTGCATGTGGAAAAGACATGATATGAGAATGGCCCCTTAAGCAGTTAAAATTAGTAGGATATGTAGAGGCCCTTGCTTTAAATGACATCAGCACATCTGTGGCCACAACACATTATTAGTCTCACAAAATATTCCCAGCCTTTCACAGGACATCACTAGTCTTTTTCATTGCTCTGTTGTGAGACTCTTCTTCAGTCTCTCTCACAATTCATTGGTTTAACTTTGTTAACAAGGATTTACAGAGGTTTTCAATCAAGTTTACTTCAGGACTCTGGGCTGGCTGTCCACACAACATGCTTCTCGTTAAAGATGCATAACCTGTTCAGCAATGGACTGCTGAGCAATTTCAGCTGCAGTGTTGAACCGATTGACCATTGAGATTTTCAGCATTAAACTGTCCTCCTGTGTGTTTGTCTTTTGTGGATGGTCAGCCTTTTTAGGATGGCTTTAATGAGTCACTTACATTGTAAAAATGCAATATTTAGAATCACAGATTTGGAAAGATTGGCTTCTGTCTTTTTTTCCACTATTATCTTGTTTGGTTAGCTTCACTCCTGTTAGGACAAATTGTACGTTTTGTTTTTTAATTTGATGTCCACTGTATGTCACAGTAGGAAAGAAAAGATTATTGTAACTTCCGATTCATGCTGACTTTGAAGTATGTGTGATCTACAGGTTGAATGCAGTCCAGTATTACCTGCAAGGTCGAAACCAGGAGCGTCTAGCTGAATGTTATTATATGCTGGAGGATTATGATGGTCTGGAAAGACTTGCAAACTCCCTACCCGAAAACCATAAACTGCTACCAGTGCGTGCTCTCTCTCTCTCTTTTTTTAATATCTTTTAAATTATTTCTCAGCAGACCATGCAAAAAAGTGTAGTTCAGATTGTCTGAAAACTATTGTGTGTGCAGGATATTGGTCAAATGTTTGTTACTGTGGGAATGTGCGAGCAGGCCGTCAGCGCATTTCTGAAATGTAACCAGCCTAAAGCAGCTGTGGATGCCTGTGTGCATCTAAACCAGGTGAGCATTTATATACAAATCTACATGGAAAATAGGCTTGTTACAACTTATGTTTTAATATGTTATGAATGGTAAATGGTTTATATGTCATAGTATTATTTGAATTTGATACACTCTATTAAAATTATAGTATAGTATTTTTAATGATTTTTTTTTAAAGATTATTTAATTATTTTTAAATTATTTTGTTAATTGTAATTTTTTTATGTATGTCCTTGTAGATCACACATTAGGTTATAATGAAATTATACAGCCCAGAATAATTAATATCTTAATTTCTGAACACTTACCAATTTATTCATGCAAATTTTAAGAGGTAAAAAGCTTTGATTAATTTTACCGTTGTTAAACATGTTTGGATTTCATTTCTAAATTATCCATTAAAAAGTGTATTTTCTCCACAATGTAGTGATCTGATACACACACACACACACACACACACACATTATAATGTGGAATTGAATATAAATGTATTATGTGTTGTAAAACTTTGACAGCCCTATTTAATATGCATTTGTCAAAAGACCCATCTCTTCACTCAATACATTCTGACTCACTGCCTTTTCTCTCTGGCTTTTTGGCTATTGAGAGATAATGATGCTTCTTTCATCAGTTTAAATGAGAGGTTCAGAGAGATCACAGTACTCATCCTCAGTTCTACTGAAAGATCCAGATGCAGCTCTATCGTCATCACACTCATCTGCTCATGAAACCTGTCTGTGATGAGTGTTTGGATGGTAGCAAATGTGCAACAGTAAAAAATACATTTTAATTATGTGCATTTTTTCAGTGGAACAAAGCTGTGGAACTTGCCAAAAACCACAGTATGAAGGAAATTGGGCCCCTGCTGTCCAAATACGCCTCACATCTGCTGGAGAAAAATAAAACTCTGGAGGCTGTAGAGCTCTACAGAAAAGCCCATCACTTCCTGGATGCTGCCAAACTCATGTATAAGGTAGCAATGTAGCAGCTTATGTAGTGTGAAGCCAGTAATGAGTGTTGTTTTAAAAAAATGTATGTTTGTCGGATATTTCCTTTTATTTGGTGTGTATTATAGTACTATAGCTCCTGTACATTTTCCAAGTTCATGATAAATGAATTTATTGTTTCACAAAAGAAAGATTAGATTTGGAAACGAGTTGTCAGTATGCCAATCGTACTTTCCACACAAGTGTATATGGGTTTGCAACAGATTAGCTTAATGCCAACCTATGACCTCATTGGCTGCCCATAAACAATGTCTACTTTGACCCACAAACACTTTAGTATTGGCTGAGGCCCGGATGTTTTCTGTTCTCTGACAGCAAATCCACTTTTAATGCACTTCCAATAGATGAGGATTCCGGTTCGAATTGACAAGGTCAAACTTGCGCCCTTATTATTGTTCATATAAAGGTGCTAAGGAACTAAAATGGATGTATGGTTTCCGACAGGTGCTTTACAAAGTGGACCAAACAGCCTGGACCATCTCAGATGTAACTTATGTATTTAAAGTCCACATGAACCGGAAGCTGTGACTGTTTTTTTTTTTTTTTCTTTCTTCATATTGTGACGCAGTGCCTAGAGTAACAAAATATTAAATGAGAAAACAGTGGGCGTGGCTTGTTTTTTTCTACTGCGAGCTGTAAAGTAGCCATTTTATTCAGAAAGACTAGGAAATGGGTTTTAGAAGAGTTATTACAACCTAACATAACCTCCTCCTTCTCGCCGTTTCAGTTGGAGGGGCGTGGTTAACGCACTTAATACTTAAGACATAAGTAATCTGAGAATTTAACTAAAAAACAGGAAGTGCGTTTTCAGATTTCAATGAAAGATTACGAGAGCAAACCATTTTTTTTTAATGACACGCACAGATGAATTGTTCTCCTCAAAACTAGCAATGTGAGCTAACAAAATCATACAGTTAATTTTGATTTCATTTGTACTTTAAAGCTCTACATGGACTTGCCCCGACTGATATATCTGAACTCTTAAGTTTGCATTCTCCCAAAAGATCTCTTAGGTCCTCAGCTCTCAGCTCCTGCTAATTGTTCCTAAATCTCCTTTGGAAACTAAAGGAGACAGATCTTTCTCAGTCTATGCTGCAAAACTTTAGAAACCGTTAACATTAGAAATCAGAGCTTCACCTACATTGTGTTTTTAAAAAATCAGTCAAAACCTATCTCTTCTCTTTGTTTTACTTATAAAAAAATTTTTTTAGGACTTATATCTCTACAGATCTTTTAAAATTATTTTTATATTTTAATTTATTGGACTACATACTGTCTTTTTCTCTAATTGATTGTTATTTTGCCATGTCTTTGAAGCACTTTGGTCAACATTCATGTTGTTTTAAGGTGCTATCCAAATAAAGCTGACATTGAGAATCTTGTTTTGTTATAAGCTGGAAGTGAAACATTCACTTTTAAAGCCATGCTAAAACTGAAGCATTGTCAGATCGTTCTTTAGCATTGTAAGCTGCGTGAGCCAGATTATCAAAAAAGGGAGTGATTTTTAAATAATGTATTTCACATAGATCGCCGAAGAAGAGGCGAAAAAGAGAACACGACCGCTGCGAGTGAAGAAGTTGTATGTGCTCGCCGCCCTGCTGGTGGAGGACTTTCATACCCAGATCAAAAGCTCACAGCAAAGCAAATCTAAAGGCAAGAAATCAGAGGTACTTCAACTCTTCATATACTCATACACTCATACAGGACTTTCTGTTTCCAAATACTCTGCACTTGGTCAGTTTCTCTCAATGTGGTGGTCTGCAGCTGTAGGCTGACTCAGAGTCCGACAGCATCACGGGGGCAGGAAATAAGTTGTGATGAAGGGCTTATTTACAGCCTAGTGGTGGGTAATTTGTCTGTGTGTGATTTATTTCAGGCTACCAGTGCATTAGCAGGACTGTTAGAGGAAGATGAGTCGTCTTCAGACAGTCGTATCCTGGATGACGCCTGGCGCGGGGCAGAGGCCTATCATTTCTTCCTGCTTGCTCAAAGACAGCTGTACGATGGCAAGGTGGATGCGGCAATGAGGACAGGTGATGTATATAAAGCTTCAATGAACTGCCATAGCACACATACTTAATTGCGAAAGCTTATGCTGGTTTCAGACTATATGATATGATTTTGGATGTCAGCCAGATGACAAGAGATGATTTGTCAAGGAAGCAGCTTGCAATCTGACATTTTTGACGATTCTTGTCCACTACAAGATTTTTGATTCATTGAATGTGTTAATTAAGATTTTATCCCTATTTGTGTATGTTTGGATTATTATGCTGTAGCACGCATTATATAATCAGTGACATATATACAGTTGAGGTCAGAATTATTAGCCCTGCTGTTAAATTTGAATTCTTTTACATTTTGCCTCCAATTTCTGTTTAACGGAAAGATTTTTTAACTAATTTCTAAACATAATAGTTTTAATGACTCATTTCTAATAACTGATTTTGTTTGTCTTTGCCATGATGACAGTAAATAATATTTTACAAGTTATTTTGCAAGACACTAGTATTCAGCTTAAAGTGCAATTTAAAGGCTTTACTAGGTTAATTAGGTTACCTAGGAAGGTCATTGTATAATAATAGTTTGTTCTGTAGCCATTAAAAAAATATATATATAGCTTAAGGGGGCTAATAATATTAACCTTAAAATGTATGTTTTCTTTAACAATGAATATATATATATATATTTTTTTTTTGGAAATATTTGAAAACAAACAAACAAACAAAAAAATTACAGGAGGGCTAATCATTTTGACTTCAAATGTATGTGTGTGCGTGCGTGCGTGTCTGTGTGATTGTGCATTTAATAGTAATTTGTCTTTAAAAAAACATTATATTATTGTCTTGAATAGACAATAATATCACTCATTGCAATCATTTTTGTGACAATATATGGCACAACAAAAAAAATATTTAATGCAATAGGCCTAATTGCAAAGCAAATATTTATTATTAACTGATGCTAATTTCTTAAATGACAGAAATGGAAACTCATCATGAACTTTCAGATGCCATCTGTATTTTCTAATGAACATTAATTTAATTAAAAACATCTAAGCTATCTCGTGCAACAAAAACCACAGTATAAAGGAAATTGGGCCCCTGCTGTCCAAATACTCCTCACATCTGCTGGAGAAAAATAAAACATTTCATAAAACATGTTTTTTTTACTTCTAACTGTATTAAAAATTAGGTTTATCATTATATTCAAATCACTCTTCATATTTTGTTCTTCAGTCTTAAATAGTCTTCAATCTTAAATTTTAATTAGGTTTATTTACTTATAAAGCACAAATAAACACAACAATAGTTGACCATAAAACAATAGTGCTGTAAAACAAGTTAGAAAACAAAAGAATAAATACATAAATAAAAATAAACAATACTAGATACAAAACACAAATTGAACCAAAGTCTGTATAAAATCCCTGTGTACTGTATAAACACATTTGGTATTACTAATGATTTCTACAGACCACTGTAATGATCTCCATATGAATATTGTGAAGACTGAAAATGTGTGTGTGTGAGTATGCATGCCTGGTATGTCTAGTCTTGTCTGCAATAAAGTGTTGAATCGCTCACCTGAACAGAGAAAACAAACTCAAAGTCAAGTCTTTACAGCATTCGGTTCACATATACACCCTCGCTAAAGTCGTTTGCTTACACGAAGGTCTAGACAAAACATTTAAACCACAGCTTACATCATATTCAGGACCACCTGGACAAGAGGTGCGCATGCATGTGTCTGTGTGGGTCAATGTTTTTGTCTTCTGTGCTTTCTTTGTTCATTAAAATGTGCTTTTATTGCTTTATTAAAATACAGCACTCAACATAAATGAGTACACCCCTCAAAGATCACATCTTTATATTAATATGGTCTATGTTTTTCTAGTTATTGTTTTACAGTAATATATGTGTGCATATGCATTAGATTAATCAGTACAAAAGCCAAAACTAGAACTAATCTAAAAAAACGACAACTTACGATCATGGTTCAAAAATTTGTACACCCAAATAATAATAAAATTTTAATAAACAGGAAAAATCAAGAGAAACAATAAATAATATTTAAAATTATTTGAAATTTAGCAGTTTGTAATTTTTTGCTATAACTAATTTGCATTTAAATGTTTTATCTATCTATTCCTAAAGATGGTAGGTGACCAAACCCGTATTTTATTGCTATAACTAATTTGCATTTAAATGTGTTATCTTTCTATTCCTAAAGATGGTAGGTGACCAAACCAGTATTTTATTGGATGTAGCAGTTTAATGAATTATAATTAATAAAACAGTTTTGTTATAAAAGCACCGAAAATAATTAGCTGTATTCACTGAGAAGTTGATAAAAATATTTATTTGTATGTGCATGTAAATAGTACTTAAAAAGTATTAAAGTTGGGGATGTACTACAAATAATTGTCTGATTATAAATTATTTCTTGTTATGACAAATAATATAATGGATGGCTAATACTAAAATCCTAAAATTATTTGTTTAAACGCTACAAAATTGTATAGTCATCATCGCATCATAATGGACTTCAAATGAATTGTGTTAGATTATACTTAAAAAGATTAGCATTTGGTGTGCTTTAAATGCTTAATCATTGTTTCTCAAGTGTACAGCAATGCAGTAATGACTTATTTCTCTTTTCCTAGCTCTCCATCTCCGCGATTATGAGGACATTATCCCTGCTGTGGAGATTTACTCTTTGTTAGCCATCTGCTCCTCTGCCAACTGCGCGTTCGGTACGTGCTCACGTGCCTTCATTAAGCTGGAGTCTCTGGAAACACTGACTCCAGATCAGAGGCAGCTTTATGAAGACCTGGCCTTGGAGATCTTCACCAAACACAGTCCCCGAGACACCCGGCAAAGCCAGCGAGACAGCCTTACTGAAGGGTAAGACAGGGCCGCGAAGACCAGATGTGCTGCATAACTGTACAACCACTGGAAACATTAACAGTTACTGAGGCGGATCTTCTGTTACGGCTGTGAGGTCACAGTGATGCGAGTGTAAAATAGTGTGAGATGAGTGGCGTGTGGATTGCGAAGTATATGACGTAGACGGATATTACTGTGGGTGTGTCTGGTTTACATTTCCAGACCATTTCCATTATTACGTCAGTGTGCTGTAGTAAAACAGTGGGGTGATTAGTTAACGTCTGCTAGTGTTAAAACGTTTGGAGTGTGTTTTCTTTCTTACAGCTTTACTTACCAAGTGTTTATTTGATTAAAAATACAGTAAAAACAGTAATAATGTGACAAAAAGCTGAATGTTTAGCATCATTACTACAGTCTTCAGATCACATGACCCTTGAGAAATCAGTCTAATATGCTGATTTTCTGATATGTATTTTTATTTCCATTGTTAAAAAATATGGGAATTATGATATTTTTAAGTATTTTTGATTAACAGATAGTTTTAAAGAATCTTATTACTTTTTTAAACTTTATTTTATATCTTATTGATTATATTGTTTTGCAATAATGTTAAATCTTATAAAGAAAGGAACCAACAACACTCATCACACACATTGAGTGAAAAATCTGAATGCCGTGTTTTACTTGTTTATTTTTGCGAAAAGCTTTTGTTCTTATTTTAGCTGTGTGTAATTAGAATCAGAGTTCATTCATTCATTTTCTTTTCGGCTTAGTCCCTTTATTAATCTGGGGTCGCCACAGCAGAATGAACCGCTAACTTATCCAGCATATGTTTTACGCAGCGGATGCCCTTCCAGCCGCAACCCATCACTGGGAAATAGAATCAGAGTTGCCTTGTTTCAATAATTTTTTTAAATTTACCCTTTGCAGGGTTTAAATTTGGCCTAAAGAATTATTAATGATTAATTATTTAGTCACAACACGCTACTTGAAGGGTTAGTTCATGCAAAAATTCTGTTATTAAGTGCTCACTCTTGTCATTCTAAACTGTTAATCATCATTACACAAATTGAGATATTTTATATGAAATCTCTGAGCTCCCTCAAGATGAACGAAAGTTTCATTGGAGCAACATGAGACTGAGTAATAAATAAAAGAGTCTTCATTTTTAGGTGAACTAATCCTTTCAACCACCAATTAGGAATCAGCACATAACATATAAGTGAATATGCAAAAAACTCTTAGGTATGTTAAACTAATATTATCTCATGCATTGTGTCTTGATGAGTGACCTTCTCTTCATTTGTCTTTTACTCCTCTCTCTCTCTCTCTCTCTCTCTCTCTCTCTCTCTCTCTCTCTCTCTATTGCTGTCTTTCTCAGGCCAGAGGGCAAGTTGCCTACCTGTATAGTGACTGGAAGAGTGATTTCAGAGTACCAGTTTTGGATGTGCAGTGTGTGCAAACACTGTGCTCTGGAGCAGGAGATCACACAGCAAAACTTCTGTCCTCTCTGTCACTCCACAGTGGGATAATGTTTACTAGTCGCGTTCCCGAACTAATCTCTCGCTTCATCAAATGTCAGTCTTTTTGATGTACTGTAGGATACAAACTCTGCCTTTTGGTTAGAAGGGATATAATGTTATGTGGATGGTCAAACAAATGAACATATTTTTTATACTATTAGCTTCTTTTAAACAGCCTTTTCATATATTTATGTATGTAATAAAATTGCATTTACTTGACGTAATATTTAACACCGTTTTATTCAGCTGAAAATCATTTGTGAAGTAAATTGTAATTAATCTCTTCTTCAGTTTTCTAAACATTGTTTACCTGTTTGCAAAGTTTAAAATGAATTATGTGGATAATGTAATGCCGTGTGTGTTTGTCATATTTAGTTGAAAATGAAGACACTATCTGTATCTCGTTATTTCCGCCAAAAACAGAACAAACAATTTGCTTTATAATCTAAAATACATTTTCCCGCATTTATGAATGTCTTAAGAAAATAAATTTAATCTTTCAGACTTTCTGGTTCACTTGGGACAGTTTTTTTAAGTTTGAGTCGAGAATTTAACATTTCGTTTTTTTAATGTTAATAATCTTGTCGTATGGCACGCAATGCTGTCCTCTACAGGCGGTTTCGAGGGCTGCTTCTGACAATATTTTGTTACTTGTTGAATGGGCTTGTGTTTATAGGTTTGTCTCAAACGTGGTTCTCTTTATTGGACAACACTAGTTTGTTTTTCCTTTTTACGTAAGTAGCCTAATTTGGTATTAACAGACGTAATAATACATTTTAAACCCGAGTAGCATTACAGCGGCGTCTGCATGTGCTGTTTCCGCCCTCTAGAGGGCATCATCAGTCAATTCCTCTCTGCACGTGCGACAGGTGCTGCTCGAGGGACAGAAACACCTGCTTTAGCTGAGAAAAGTGTACGCATTGACAACTCCCTGTTTATAAGGTACACTTACATCACACAATTTTTAAAGTAACTGAAATATATAGTTGATGTTATTTTTGTCTGTAAAAATATTACAACATTACACATTTCATGATAATAAAACGAGTGCGAACTTTTATTTTCACAACATTCAGCCGCCCTCTAGCTTTTCTCAGCAGTAACTCAGGGGATCTTTAATCTCAGTCTTTTATTAGTTTTCTAATCCTTTAACTGCCCTTCACGGGTGGTCGGAGTATCTGTACCCCTGCTTTCATCCCTCTGCCCTCTTATTATATTGTCTCTCTATCTTTGTCCCTCTCGTTTCACCTCTGACGCTTCAGGGGGGGAAAGCCGCACTGTGGAGCTTGAGAGGCACGTCCTCAAACGCACAGCGCAAGCGCGCACCAGTTGCCACGGGCCAGTGACGCACGGACGCGCAGCTGCCCCGAGGCAGAACGAGTGCATTAGAGGCACACTTTGTGCCAAGTGTCCCACCCGACGCAGTGGGACATGGGGCAAATACTGCGAACGAGCGCACACCGCACTCGGCTTTTTCAAGGAAGGCGCTGGAGGATGGCGATATCCACACCGAACGTCTTTGCAGTGCACTGATGCCATCAAAAAAATAAAAAGGTAAATGGGATATTTCTTCCGTGTAGTTTCAATTGTTGTTGTTTTGAACTTAACTTTGGTGCTGTCCTTGGTGCTGGAGTTCGACAAGACAGAGCGCACGCGCTATTAACTACAGCGTTCTGTCTTTAAGAAACTTTTGAACAATTACGTGTTTGAGTGATTCAGACGTTTGATGTTGTGCTTTGATATTATGAGGTTGCTTTTCTAAAGTTACTTCTTCTGAAGTTAACTCTTCTTTACGTTTTATGTAGTGCTTTTTTCCTACATCGTAAGGTCCAAACCTCATACTGAAAACACGGAGTTCACAATCTAATTTAAAACGAACAATAAATATGCTTTAAATAAAATAAATGTCATGCAGAAGCTTAGTATGCTGAATTTATACCATTTCACTCTTTGTAGATGCTTTTATTCATACCGAAACACTTTCAATACTAAGAACTAAAATATTTTGGAATTCATGTTTGTTTGTTTTGTTCAATTTGCTCAAAGTATATAGTTTGTATTCAAAAATCATATATGATATTTTCAACTTTTCACTCGAATTGATGTTGGCAATATATTGGCTAATAATAATAATAAAGTGCCCACATTTTTCTGAGAATAATAAGGGCATCATTTTCTCTAGTGGTCTCAGTTTTTTAGAACTCAGTGTGAAAGTTTCATCATCTCAGAATAAGAATGACCATGTTCCAACCCTTACAAAATCACAGCATGTCAAACTGCAATCACAACTGTCAAGACTTCGCTGAATGTCCTGAATTTCAGATCTGATTTTGCTGAAGTGCCCGGCACTGCTGGAAAAGAAAGTCAGAGTTAGTGTTAAAATGCTCATAATGATCACTGAGGTTTTGTTTACGACACTGTACAAATCAATATCCATTAGCAGCTATAAAGGCTGATTTAGGCTCCAGAATGCTTTTATCCCATCACAGTTGTTACAGTTAGATGCAGAATATAATAGATTAGCTGTCTGTCTGCATATTTAAATCTGATTAGGTTTTTGTCTGGTCATACAATTGAAGATGTAATAAAGATGATTTTTTTTCCCAATGGTTTGTTTCAATGGCAACAGGTCAGCTTTTAAAGTTCTTAAAGTGCTAATCAGACTTCTCATTTTCCTCCGTTGTAGGCATGGAGCCATAGCTGATCACTCGCATTCTCTCTCCAGTCCCAATTACTCCTTCATGTTCTGGCATCCATCATGGTGTACGGGCAGTTCCTGCACCGCCGAGGCCCCGAGGAGAGCTTCATCAACCTCAACGTCGGTGGTTTTAAGCAGCAAGTGGAACGGGTGGTCCTCCAACGCTTCCCCCACACGCGACTGGCCCGACTTCTCTACTGCAGCTCAGAGGCTGCTATTCTTCAGCTTTGTGACGACTATGCTGTAGCTGACCGAGAGTATTACTTCGACCGCAATCCATGCTTTTTCCGCTACGTGCTGAACTTCTATCACACCGGAAAGATCCACTTGATGGAGGAGCTGTGCGTGTTTAGCTTTAGCCAGGAGTTGGAATACTGGGGTATCAAGGAGCTTCACCTGGACACTTGCTGCAGCAACCGATTTCAGGAACAGAAAGAGTACATGGGAGATCGTGACTGGGGGAATGAGGATGACCCTCAGAACCAGCTGCAGGACAGCTTAGACTCATCCATGGAGGAACTGTCGGCATTTGACAAAGACTTGGAGAAGTTTGAGGGCACCTGGTGCTCAGAAAAACGCAAGGAGCTCTGGCTGCGGCTGGAAAACCCTGGATACTCATGCTCTGCGAAAATATTGGCAGTGTTTTCGCTGAGTGTGGTACTGATAAGCATCATCGCCATGTGCATCCATAGCATGCCTGAATTCCATCAGAAGGACGCCAATGAGAAAGAGGTGGAGAACCCGGTGTTGGATGTGTTTGAGACTTTTTGCGTTCTCTGGTTCTCCCTCGAATTCATCCTAAGATTAATTGTCACGCCGTGCTTGCGCAAATTCATATGCAATGCATTAAACATAATTGACTTTGCTTCTATTGTTCCATTTTACGCCACGCTGGCATTCGAAAAAGTGGATCCTGAGGAAAGCGAGGAGCTTGAGAATGTGGGAAGAGTCGTGCAGATCCTGCGTCTCATGCGTATCTTTCGCATCCTCAAACTCGCGCGCCATTCAGTCGGGTTGCGTTCTCTCGGGGCAACTCTCCGACACAGCTATCACGAGGTCGGACTCCTTATCCTATTCCTCTCAGTGGGAATCTCCATTTTCTCAGTTCTTATTTATTTTGTGGAGAGGGAGGACCATGAGTCGGAGCTGCAGACTATACCGGTGGGCTGGTGGTGGGCGACAATAAGCATGACCACAGTTGGATACGGTGACACGTATCCGATCACGCTTCCTGGGAAGCTCATCGCTACATTGTGCATCATTTGCGGCCTGCTTGTAGTTGCCCTTCCCATCACCATCATCTTTAACAAGTTCTCCAAGTACTACCAGAGACAAAAAGCCCTGGTGGAGTTTGACCAGCTCCAGACAGAGGACGAAAAACAGCCAGATCTCAGCATGCCTTTTCTTCATATAGCAGACCTCTATAGCCAAAAGATGAATTCTCTGGCGCACAGCGCATCCTCCAGGAGTAGCGAGGGAGACGCCACTGATGCTTCCAGTATTGCGGACGTTGAATTCGTCTCCTCTGCTGGACAGCCACAAGTCAACAATGTGACATAAACACTAAGATGCACAACTTCAAATGAAGGAACAAGAATCTGCAGCACATATCGAGGAAACCATAAGACTCTTGTTTCTTACTGAGTGACTCCTGGACCTTTAATAAGCAGCACTTTTTCTCTTTAGTTCTCAGGGTGAAAAATGTCTCAAGCTTTCTGTTTTTATGAATCAGATCCATCTTAAAGGAATAGTTCAGCCTAAAACACTACAATTCTGTCATCATTTGCTCACTTTCCGCTTGTTCCAAACCCGTTTGAGTTCTGTTGAACACAAAAAAATAAATTTTTGAAGAATACTTGAAACATTTAGCCATTGACTTCCATAGTATTTTTTTCTTACTACTGATGTCAATGGAGGCCTCACAGTGGCGCAGTGGGTAGCACGTTCGCCTCACAGCAAGAAGGTCGCTGATCGCTGGTTCGAGCCTCGGTCAGTTGGCGTTTCTGTGTGGAGTTTGCATGTTCTCCCTGTGTTGGTGTGGGTTTCCTCCGGGTGCTCCGCTTTCCCCCACAAGTCCAAAGACATGCGGTATAGGTGAATTGGGTAGGCTAAATTGCCCGTAGTGTATGAGTGTGAATGGGTGTGTATGGATGTTTCCCAGAGATGGGTTGCAGCTGGAAGGGCATCCGCTGTGTAAAACATATGCTGGATAAGTTGGCGGTTCATTCCGCTGTGGCGACCCCAGATTAATAAAGGGACTAAGCCGAAATGAAAATGAATGAATGATGTCAATGGCTACCAGATGACTACCATGAACATTCCAATTGTCATTTTTGGGGTAAACTATTCCTTTAACAACAGGCCAGTGCTAGCAGTAATGCTGATGCTCTATATCTACAGTAGCTAATAGCACTGATTGACGGGTGTTTTTTTTAATCCTTTAGACAAGCTGTTCATTTAATTAAGTCTTTTTGCAGTGCCTGTGGGGAAAAGAACTATGCGTAAATGTTTTATAGACAATGACAGCATCTAAAATGCTGGACTTCAGATGGCATGTTGGTGTACTCCATCCTCCCTAATGTGTCCATCAGAGAGGGGAGGATGGAAAAATTGCATGCATATTTCAACAAGAGACGAGAGGCCGCAAGAGAAAGAAGGAGATGAAAAAAGCAGGGAAGAGATGTTACCATTGAATAAAAGTGTTGATGTACAGCATATTTGAGTCTCTGCTCTTCATTATGCAATCACTGCATGGGTCTGGAAAGAGATCTTAAAAGTATAATCCACCCAGAAATTACATCAGGTTGCAAAAATGAATTTAAAGGGACAGTTCACCTTGAAATTTTAATTTTCTATTAATTTACTCATCCTCAGGCCATTCAAACCATCTTTTTTTTTATTCTCTAGAACATTTAAGGAAGATTTGTAGCTGAAACTGTGGCCCTTTGTGATTCATAAAAGTCAAGTCAATGGCTACTGGCACTTTGAGACTAAAT
>CAIGQW010000302.1:12966403-12976838 GCA_903798125.1 Danio choprae | reverse complement strand
AGGTCTTATAGAGTGCCAGAGATTATTATTATTTTTTACAACATTACTACTCTAATTCACAGCCTTTGTGGATGGTCCTAATTTAATGTATAATGATGCAAGCTCAGGATTGTTTGCAGAGGCTGTGGATTAATGTAATGTTTTGATAAGTGTTCAGTTTCTTGCACAGACCAATTGTTTGACTTCATAAGACTTCAGTGGTTATGAATCACCAAGGACCACAGTTTCAGCTGTTCTGCTGAAGAAAAAAAGTCACCTACATTCTGGGAACTCTAAAGGTGGGTAAATAAACAGCAATTTTAAATTTTGGGGTAAATTATCCCTTTAAACATTAAAAACTGCAACATAAAAGTAGCATTTATGACTAGTGCACTTACTCGCTTTCCTTGGGCTTATTCCCTGCTTTATCAGAGGTCGCCTCAGTGGAATGAGCCAGCTCTTTACTCTGGCATATGTTTTCAGAGTACAACCCCTATTACTAATAAACGCTCATACACTCTCCCATTCACACACTATACCCAATTTAGTTTCTCCAGTTCACCTATACCGCATGTATTTGGATAGTGGGGGAAACCCAAATGTACGGATCCCATGGAAAATCATGCAAATTCCACACAGACAGGTCTCCTGCAGTCAGGACTCAAACCATTGACCTTATTGCTGTGAGGTGACAGTGCTAACCACTGAGCCACCAGGCAGTCCACATTATTCTTAATTAATCTAAATTCTTATAAATTACAAATTAAAGTTTGACACAACAATTTGTTCACTGATCTGACTCTTGAGTGACTCAACATTTCAGAAAAGACCTGCAAGAATATTCCTCAAATATCGGTAACACTTTACAATAACAGTACATACAATGTACCATTTAAAGTAATTGAACAGTACTTCATTATAATATAAATGATAATATAATATAAAGATAAGTCATGACTTTATTTGGAGGGGCACATTATCATAAACTCATTCTTAACTACTCATGAAGTCCTGTCTTTAAACTGTGCATTTTGATGTAGATAGAACACTTTTTTATTGTTTTTCAATGTAAACATGCACTAGATGTACATGCGTGACTGCTACATTTAAAATCAAGGGTTCATGGGCAGTTAGGAATGAGTTAATGATAACGTGGCCCTTCAAGTAAAGCCATAAATATGAGTTCATGTAGTTACTTTATCTACTTAAACTTAAAAAAAACATTAATTAATAAACATTTACTCACAGGTAATTAAGGTAGCCATTATTCAAACGTGAACTCATGTGACTCATGTTGTAGTTAAAGTTAGTTCTTGATAAGTGCATGCCTTAACTCATCACTAGTTCATAATGAAGAAACATTTAATTTATTCATTTTCCTTCGGCTTAGTCCCTTTATTCATCAGGGGTCATCACAGTGGAATGAACTGCCAACTTATCCAGCATATGTTTTACACAGCAGATGCCCTTCCAGCTGCAACCCAGTACTCCCATATCCATACACTCTCACATTCACACACATACACTATGGCCAATTTAGTTTATTCAATTCACCTATAGCGCATACAGTCTTTGGACTGTGCACCCGGAGGAAACCCACACCAACACGAGGAGAACATGCAAACTCCACACAGAAATACCAACTGGCCCAGACGGGACGCGAACCAGTGACCTTCTTGCTGTGAGGGGATAGTGCTAACCACTGAGCCACCGTGCCGCATCATAACATTTATCCATTCATTCATTCATTTTCTTTTCGGCTTAGTCCCTTTATTAATCTGGGGCCGCCACAGCAGAATGAACCACCAACTTATCCAGCATATGTTTTACGCAGCGGATGCCCTTCCAGCTGCAACCCATCTCTGGGAAACATCCATACACACCCATTCACACACATACACTACGGACAATTTAGCTTACCCAATTCACCTGTACCGCATGTCTTTGGACTTGTGGGGGAAACCAGAGCACCCGGAGGAAATCCACGCAAACACGGGAAGAACATGCAAACTTAACACAGAAACGCCAACTGACCCAGCCGAGGCTCAAACCAGCGACCTTCTTGCTGTGAGGCGATTGTGCTACCCACTGCGCCATCGTGCTGCCATCGTAACATTTAATTTACATGTAATATTAATACATCATTATTCATGTACTGTTATTGTAGTGTTACCATATCTTTTTTTTGTGAGTTTTCACAAAAAACTTTCTTCAAAATATCATCTTTTGTGTTCAACATCAGAAGAAAGAAAATCAAACAGGTTTGGGGCAAGTGTGAGAAGATGATGTCAGAATTTTCAGTCTTGGGTGAACCATGCCTTTAAACTTTTTAATCAACTGCTTATTTCCTGACCTTCTAATGAGCAGTTCTTAATGCATTATTGCTTTAGTGCAGTATCAATAATCCCTTTTGAGTTCAAGTTCACCTGTCTTCTGCACAGAGGGAACGTGTTCCCTCTCCATTGTTCTGTCTCTCTCATTTTTTAGAGTGACTTATGTCAGTAGGCTGTATTAGAGGCAGGATGAGAGATCCAAATGTTAGGGCTGTCTGCCATGGAGGATGTATTACTGCTGAAACGGCATCCGTTTGGCAAGTGGCTTTAACTTGGATAGATCGGCCTCTGTTTGAGACGTGGCCATTGATCAATGTGTCACGCTTGTGTGCTCAAGTGTTTAAGGGCTGACCTGAATGCCTCATGACTTACACCAATGCTGCAGCTGACCCTTTTCAGCTCCAGCAAACTCTGAGTATTGGTTATTAAAAAAATGGGGAACTTGAAAAACGCATTTTACGTATTTACTTATTATTTATGCTGGCCTCTTTAGAGATTGCAAAGTTGTGAGCTTTTTATTATTTTCTATAGGCAGAAGGAAACAATTTAAAGAACTAATTTACTTGCAGAGATCGATTCTGTTGTATACAATGGCGGCCTGACTCCTCTCCCTCCGCTTATCCCGAAATATGAGGCCACCACAAAGAGTCACATTTCTTGTTCAAACATTAGATTTGAACAGCTTGCACAAATCTGAGCATCTTGTTTGCAAAAAATATATATGCAATCCCAGCAATGTTCCTCTCATATTATCAATGCTCTGCTCTGCTAAAATACGAGCTGGTGGTTTAGGATGTGGGTTTTAACCCAAGGGAAAGCAAAACCCACAAAGTGGTGAGTTCCCACTTCGCTATGAGTACAGCACTTACGATTGAAGCACTTCAAATTTGAGGTGTACTATTTGTGCATCATTGCAGGCTCCAGACAGAATCGAAGAAAAAAAATCTTAATTTTCTATTTGAAAATAGAATTGTTTTTTTCTTTAAGGAAATGAGTACTACTCTGCAAGAATGCAACATAATGATTGTGTATAATAATGATGGTGTATCATGCATAATTCGAATTAGGCCCTAATCTAATCGGAAACCACTTCAATGAACATTTCATCAGTTACCTACACAATTTACAGTCAAGGTGAATGTTGAAATGACTTGTCATTATCACGTAAGCAAGTCAAATTTATTTGACCGTCAACAAGGGGTTCAAACATATCCAATAATTATACTCAGTTAGCTTTTATCCTGTGTGTTTGTAGCAGTCAAGCTAGTTATCAGCACTGACTAAAGAATAAGAAAAATGGTAATTGCTATATCACAAATTTCATAGTTTTCTTGCAATTGCCAGTTTGCTTGTTGCCATCCAGAAGTTGCATTTAGCTTTTATATTTTAATTAAGGGTGACAATAAGTGATAACCATCCATAAATTGCTACTAAAACAATAAAAAGTTTTCCAGTAAAAGTTTTTTTTTTTCAGATTAGGTCTGAATGACGCATCTAAATGATAGTTTAACAGGTGAGTCTGCAAGCACCTTCAGCTCCACATAAAGTCCTTTCACGAACAATTTGCCACCTCCTCTACATGGGTCAGCACACACACACATTCTACTCACCAACATACATCTCTCTCTCCATTTCTCCCTCTCTCTTTCTGTCTCTCGGTGTGCTTCTTTCCTCTCTTCCCTCACACATAGGAAATTGAATGGAATCGTCTGTCTGGCTGAAAATAGAGTAAAAAGCCTGTGAACAGAAGTGTTGCAAGCCTGGGGGAAACAGAGAAATGATTTTTTTAAGTGTTGAGGAGGAATAAATATCACAGTGAACAAGTCAACACTGTTTATGCTGAACTCAAGTCAAAAACCATGAATGACCTTGTTTTTTTAACATCATTGTTAATTAGAAACTGCAATTATGATATTGATAAAAAAGCAAACAAATATATAATAGATTATAAACCTTATAATTGATTTATTTTTCATCTCTATTGCGCTGATAAACTAAACCTAATAATTCGATAAATCTGTGACATGACAGAATCAATACAGCTACCCTGAAAGCGACATTCGCAATCTTCTTGTTGATCAATGAAACTGGCAGGATGATGGCATTTGAACCTTGGCTGTAGCTGTAAGTACTTCCAGCACACAACAGTCCTGTTTCTTACAGTCTGAAGATTGCCTGTCAGCCGTCAGACCACTTTACTTAACCCAAAGCCATCTGTTGTGCTGGGCCGATATGGATGTTATGGATCTCTGGCTGGATTGGTGTAATGTCGTGTTCAATCACCTATGGAATTGAATTTCGAATGTTGAAGAGGTCACATGCTTGGCCAAAGCTCCATCTTTCCCTTTGGCCTTCAGCTGGGCAGCTCGACACTTCAAACTCTTCTCATCAACTGGAGGTCACTCTCAGAGTTTATCTACAGTACATTTATTGATTAGTATTTACTTTGAATATCATTTAAAATTGCTGGGTTGTTTTATGCCCAGCAATGGTTTGGTCCATTCTAACAATAAAGTTAAGTATACACTTGAACAAACAATTCCCTTAGAAATGATTCTTCATTTATTCATAAGTTTCTTTCTTTTGTGAAACACTAAATATTAGCCCTGTATTTCTGTCACAAGTCACCTCTTATTATGAAAGTTTTCCTAAAATGCCTGTAGCGAACAAAATTTCTATCCAATCATATTTCTACATCAATTAAACTGCAGTTGAAGAAGGCGGGGCCTAACCATCTGTGGATGTGAGTGAATGTGTGTGTGTCAGACATGGCAGAGCAGAGAAGTGACTGACTAGGTCGGACGACATATCGCTAAAACGAACGTAAGGTATGTTGAAACAATAACGTTCTAACGTGTCAAACTCATTGTAGCTTATGGGCCACATGGAGGAAAATCTATTCCCAAGTGGGCCGGACCGGTAAAATCATAATGTATATAACTTAAAAACAACAACTTCAGATTGTTTTCTTTGTTTTAATACGATCAACATAAAGCATAAAGCTGGAGCCTGAGGACAACACGATCTCACGGCAATTCATAACTTTTAGATTAGTGGTTAATTCATATGAATTCGTACGATCTCATTCGTACAATTTACTAAGATCTGCTTATCCACCAATGATGGTTGGGTTTAGGGGTGTGGTTGGGTGCCACGCCTTCTTTTTTATATCGTAAATTTTCATACGACTGAACGAATTAGCCACTAAACTGACAAAACGTAAAATAGTTCCGTTTCCTAGTGAGAACACCTCAGTGTGGCTGGGCATAGATGTGGTCATTCTGTCTGAGAAGGCTGTCAAACTGATGCTGATTCAGGCTTCTGGACTGGATGGAATTAACAGTTTGCTATTGCGCCATTCAGTGGACACAATTGGAACAGCAGTTTCTTTTATTGAAAAATTGCAGCTCATTTTTATTCTTTTCCAGAATCATCTCACGGGCCGAATTAAACCCATTTGCGGGCCTGATCGTTCTGACCTGTACGTTTGACACCCCTGTTCTAACTTATTAAAATGTCTCATGTAATCCATGAAATTTTTTTCAACTGCGGAAAGACAACATACATATGCATAATGTCACGTTACATGCTACATTACCGTAGCAAAAGCTTTCAGTTTGGTATCCACATTTAACAAGAAAGAAAATCTAGGGAGCAGCATGGTGCTGAACATATACATATATTCTATTAACGGTATTCATTTGACTTCTCATCCATATGATTTGTGTGCCTTGTTTCTTATAGTCTGCTGTATTTTAAAATGTAAAGTATACAACATTCAACGCCAAAAATACAAAACATTCACTTTGGGACACTCTTTCAATAACAAAAACATATATTTAATTATATTATTTATATTACCAATATAATATAGATCATATACACTACAGGGGAGAGTGGGGACAGTTGCAACACCTACTGCATTTCCTTCAGTTTCTCAGAGACCCATAAATGTGGAAACCCAAAATTGTTATATATTTAATATACCCACGTTGCTATAACCTGTACATATGCTACCTTATGTAGAAATTAAACTTGAACATAGTAAAAGGTTTTTATTTATTTATTTATTTATTTATTTATTTGTAGACATTAATTCATTCATTCATTTTCTTTATTAATCATTACTCATTCATTACTCATCCCTTTATTAATCTGGGGTCGCCACAGCGGAATGAACCGCCTACTTATCCAGCATATGTTTTATGCAGCGGATGCCCTTCCAGCTGCAACCCATCACTGGGAAACATCCATACACACCAATTCACGCTCATCCATACACTTAGCCTACCCAATTCACCTATAGCGCATGTCTTTGGACTGTGGGGGAAACCGGAGCACCCGGAGGAAACCCACGCAAACACAGGGAGAACATGCAAACTCCACACAGAAATGCCAACTGACCCAGCCGGGGCTCGAACCAGCAACCTTCTTGCTGTGAGGCGATTGTGCTACCCAATGCGCCACCGTGCTGCCTATTTGTAGACAGTAAATATGAATTGGTTAAATTGTTAAATTTGTTTAATTGGCCACGGTTTTGGTACAATTTTCAGACATCCAAAAATTTCAACACAAAATATTTTTTATTGAAAATCTAGACTGAACCTAAACTACTGTGCTTGTTTGAACTTTTAAATTAAATAATTAATAACTATAACTATTCACTATAATAAAATGTCATGATTTTTAATGCTAAAACTCTCTTAAGTTTAACATGGCTGCATTTTATAAAAACAATACAGTAAAAGCAGTATGTGAAAACGTATTGCAATTAAAAAAAATATTCTGTTTAAATATATATTTAAGAAGTCAGAGCTGTCAAAGCTGAATTTTCAGCATATTTTCTCTATTCCTCAGGGATAAACGATCCTTCAAAAATACTCATTTAGTTTATTTCTTTAACTAATTTTCTTTCTTTCTCTCTTTCTCTCTTTTTTTCTTTCTTTCTTCACAAACGTTTAAATGATACTTTGCGTTTTTTAAATATTTGAATGTTTAACTTTCAATTCAATTCAAGTTTATTTATATAGCGCTTTTTACAATGTAGATTGTGTCAAAGCAGCTTAACATGTTCTAGTAAAGTCCAGATTTCAGAGTTGAAGTTCAGTTTAGTTCAGTTCATTGTGGTTTAAATTTCACTGCTGAAAGTTCAAACACTGAAGAGCAAATCCACTGAAGCGCAGCTCCACAAGTCCCGATCCGAGCAAGCCAGTGGCAACAGTGACGAGGAAAAAAAACTCATTATGCGATGCATTGACTAAAAAGATAGGTCTTTAATCTACTTTTAAATTGAGAGAGTGTGTCTGAGCCTCGGACATTATCAGGAAGGCTATTCCAGAGTTTACTACCAGAAGCCCTGCGTTTTGAGATCTTAAAGAGCGGGTTGGATTGTAACGAGACAGAAGGTTAGTTAGATAAACAGGAGCTCCATTATTTAAAGCTTTATAGGTAAGAAGCAATATTTTGTAATCAATACGGAACTTAACAGGCAGCCAGTGTAAGGAGGATAAAATTGGGGTGATATGATCATATTTTCTAGACCTGGTAAGAACTCTGGCAGCTGCATTTTGTACTAGCTGATGTTTATTAATAGTGGATGCCGGGCAACCAGCGAACAGAGCATTACAGTAATCTAGCCTAGAAGTCATAAAAGCATGAAGTAGCTTTTCTGCATCTTAGATGGATAGCATATTTCGTAACTTAGTGATATTTCTCAGATGAAAGAAGGCGGTTTTTGTGACAACTTGCAAAAAGAATTATGAATACATTTGAACATGTCTAATGCAGATACTATAGGTCATTACCTTGGAGGTTAATGCTAACCCTCTGCCTTTACTGCTGTTTCTGTCAAGGTGAGGAAGACAGTGGCGTCAGAATCCAATATTTGCTTTATCAGCAGCTTGTGCTTGTTTATCTGAGTCAAAGATCAGAGAATGGCCGATCACAGCCAAACATCAACAATGTCAGCCAATATCTGATAAGTGGAACATGGCAGAGGACACAGTAAAGAACTCACTGACACAAACACCCAAAAGCAGCATATCAAATCAATGGTGGAGTTCCTGAAAAGAGTCACACTCTGAAAAGTGAGACCTGGGTAACTGTGCTTTCTTCAAAAAATTTTTTTTAACAAAGTGAGAATTAGAAAACGTCTGTCTGTGAGACACCAGGCTGCACACATTCACATGTTAACTTTCTGTCTCCTTAATAGAAATGTCCCAGCGTTTCCTTCATAACCTTCAGAGAAAGATCAGGAGCAATGTTGAGGTCTGGCCATGAGAAAGAGGGAGAGAGAGAGAGAGAGAGAGAGAGAGAGAGAGAGGAAAACTGGTCTTCTCCAGCAGATGGAGGTTAGTGCTCTCCAGTTCATTTCATTTCAAACAGGTAATGGGCTGTGAAATGAACACACAGTAAGCATTTTTCTTCAACGTGAAGGCATTTTCATTCAACATATGGACACGGAAATGAATGTGCACATGTGTTGGTTCTCTTGCATCTGTCAGCGTGCGTGTGAGAGCTTTATTATTAGTTAATCACCTTTAGTCTTTTACATTCTCGCAATACAGCCTGAAAGTGACGCATTGTTTTACAGGTCCACATTAAATGCCATGACCTTTGTCTCAGCTAATGGGGAACATTCCCACCACTTTCGCTTTAACGTTTCGAAAAGGTTATCTAAATGTTACGATTCAAGTAACATCTATAGAACATTTCAATAACATTATTAATATTTGGTGATGTTAAGAGAAAACATTAGAACAGCATTCTTGGAACATCTTTAGGATGATGTTTTTACTTCAAAATTTATGAGATGAATGAATTTTTGTTAATTTTGCTTGATAAACTTTCTCATAAATGTCCTTAGTATAACATTTCTTGTTGACATTATTGTGCGTGGTGTATTAGAATCATTCATTCATTCATTTTCCTTCGGCTTAGTCCCTTTATTCTTCAGGGGTCGCCACAGCGGAATGAACCGCCAACTTATCCAACATATGTTTTACTCAGTGGAAGCCCTTTCAGCTGCAACCCAGTACTGGGAAACATCCATACAAACTCATCCACACACATACACTATGGCCAATTTAGTTTATTAAATTCCCCTGTACCGCATGTCTTTGTACAGTGGGGGAAACTGGAGCACCCGGAGGAAACCCACATAAACACGGGGAGAACATGCAAATTTCACACAGAAACGTCAACCGACCCACACGGGACTCGAACCAGCAACCTTCTTGCTGTGAGGCAACAGTACTAAACACTGTCGCCCTGTATTAGAACCAAACATTATTATTATATGTAATATTGTGAATGAAAATGTGCTTAAGAGAATGTACTTTCATTTTTGCAGCCTTTTTGTACTATGTAACCACCTGGTTACCATTCTGTTGAGGGACAGCAGATGTGATTTTGTGGGACATGTGGGGAAAACACACTTACTACTATTTGACTATGCGAATATTGATATAGGCTCACAATATCTATTAAATCACCAGTAATCATGTTATTGTGACTGGCTCTAAATCTGCTCAAGTTGCCATTGTCACATTGTCATTTACCCCATAGGACCTATTCAGTCTGCTAAATAGAATTTAATAGAATGGTAAAATTGCTTTTGCATAGACACACACGCAAGCATTCACACAGAAACTTTACATTCACAGAAACATGCTTGCAGCACTTTATCAATAATGCGTCACACTGAAGATACATGTCATTTCTCAGTAGCAAAGTTGTAATTGCTGCATTTCAATCGATCTCTCTCTTTCTCCCTGCTAATGGAATTCATCTGCATCTCAGTGGCTCAAGACCTTCCTTTGCTAGTACTAAATGACATTTTGAAATTTGGACCACAGGCTTGGGATTAGATGCATAAGAAATGAGTTCTAAAAGTCTTTAAATTGTTAAAATTTGTCACCAAAGCATTTAAGGAATAATTGATGACAGGCTGTTAAATTATTATTAGGAAATAATGCACACCCAAGTTGGCTTTGCCCTATTTTTTAATAATTCAAAGGGCTGTATAGTTGATTACTCTGCTTATGCTATTGTTCCCACTGTAAAAAGCAAGGCAAGCTTATATATAGAGAGTCATATATATATATATATCGTGTCGCATGTAT